>JADKLZ010001913.1:879245-891531 GCA_021533235.1 Biomphalaria straminea
AAAAAATAGCGGGAGGGACAGTTATTGATCAATCTGGTACCAAATTAGGTCACAATCACAGACTGGAGTGAGCGGGCTAAACGCGCGGGGTCGCGGGAGTCGCGCATTTTGTTTGTTTTTTGGGTCAACTAGATTCTAGATCTACAAGATGATCTAGGTAAGGGCCTTTGTAAAGTTGTGGGTTTAGCAGAGAAGAAACCAATAAAAAGTGGAAAAAGTAACACTAATCTGTCAGTCTTGAGTTGGTTTAAAAAGAAATTAAGATTAAAATTAAAAAAAAATGAAGATAATATTATTTTTAAATACAATAAACAAGAGGTGTTCGCTCGTGTACAGCAAATTTCGCTAGTGTACAGAGATGAGTATGCTGTTCGCTACATGGTTACGCGATGGTTACGCTGGACCTAGTTACCTGACCCTCTTCAACATCATATTTTATTGTAACTAGGCGTAGCGTAATAAAACAATCTAGCTATTTTTATGGGCAAATGGATGACGAGTTTATAGATGTTTGTAGTTTTTTCCTAGGAGCTCCATTACGGAGCTATAAAAATTCAAATGCAAAATCGCGGTGGCAGCGCTTAATTTTTTCGCAAGAGGGACATTACTCTATATCCAGTGCATGGATACTCCCATTGGAAGTAGTTAAGGTCAACGATTCAGTACTTCTTTCTTAACTCTATAATCTCCTATGCCGCTGCTGGGAAACAGGTCATGTCCCACAGGACATGCGTGACGCAAATATAGTCACAATATACAAGAACAAAGGGGATCGGAGTGGCTGCAACAATTATAAGGGTATCTCTCTCCTCAGCATAGTTGGGAAAATCTTTGCTAGAGTGGCACGATCCAAGCTGCAAGTGATAGCTTATAGAGTCTATCGAGAATCTCAGTGCGGTTTCAGGAGTGGCAAATCCACCGTAGACACGATATCCTCTCTTCGACTACTATATGGGGTCGGACGGTGAAATCACTAGCAGAAACCTTCCCCACAAAAAAAAAAAAAAAAAAACTGGCTACGCCTATGAACATTGTACAGCCATTCTTTTTTTTTTTATTTTTTATTATAAGTCTTTTTTTTTATTTCTAAATTCTCGATTCTGGTAACTAGTTTTTATCCTCGAATCTTATTTAAAATAAAAGTTTGTCAGCATTGGCTTTCATTCAAGGGTGACCGATTGGATGGTTGAGAATAAACTCAAGATAAACGAGGGCAAGACAGAAATAATTAAGATTGACACTCGGAACAACATCTCAAAAGTCGAGAGCACAGATTCTTTTTTTATAACGAACTGCCAAGTTTCTAATGTCCATGTAGTGCGGAATATTGGAGTTTTCTTTGACTCAACACTATCTTTGGACCCACACATAAGGCAGCTATGCGCAGATTAGGCCAACTCCGACCATATTTAACAACGGAGTCAACAAAAACGCTAGCTGTGGCATTCATACTGTTATAAACTAGTTAGTGACACAGATGAGGGCTAGTGGTGTGTGTAGTAAGCCGACAAAAATCGCCCCAGGCCAGACGAGCGGTCAAGCGTGACGAGGTACTACGGTCAGCTGAGACGAGTCTCAACATGAAGGTTCGGGAAACATCGGCGGCGTGACATAGAGCGTATCGAGAATTATAGTCATCTTACCACCAAGAAACGTCAAGCGCCGTTCAGTCCGGTTCGAGATGGCCCGCAAGGACCCTACATAAAGAGCGGAGGTGTCGCAGTCAAGACGGTCCAGAAAAGAGGTTCATAAAAGGGGTTCACGACAGAAGGTTCAGAGCACGGTCGACTACAGCACAGTTCAGCGGTGTTGTTCTGTACAGAGCATTACGACGGTTCAGTGCGGAGTACTTTCAAGTACAGTTGAGACGGCTGGCGTCTTGATCTTGATCTATGATCGAGTCCGACACAACAAGCCCATGTATGTGAAGTCAGTCCTGAATTGTTGAACCCAGTGCAAGCCCGGAACGAGACGGAGAGGCCAGTGCAAGAGTTGATACGGCGATACGTTGCTATCGGAGAGATATTCGTACAGTCTTATATTACGTGCTTCCAAGTGTACAATATTGGCTGTTCTTTATTGGACATTAAACCTTTACGTTACTTTGGAGCCCTGAGTTATCAAGTCTTTCAATTGGTGGTGTCGTGTGGTACAGACAGCCTGGAGATTGAGATTCGTAACAATAGTCTCCCGACTTGACTACTGCAACGCCGTGCTAAAAGGTATACCTGATGACAAAATAGCCAAACTGCAACGTATTCAGAACAACGCCGCACGAATAGTTCTTAGAAAAACAAGACGTTATTCTGCTACTACGCTCTTGCGCACGCTCCATTGGCTTCCCGTGAAAGCAATAATCGATTACAAGGTCGCCGCACTTTGTTATCCTTTGTACCTTAGCGAACTGATTACTCCATATGTCCCCCACAGAGCCCTACGCTCAATGGACTCAACGCTTTTAGTGGTGCCACGTTTTTCCTTCAAAAGCTACGGTCTTCGGGCTTTTTCAGTTCAGGGACCAAAGGTTTGGAACTCACTCCCCATTTATCTCAGACAGACAACATGCTGCACCAATTTTAAGAAGAACATTAAGACCTATCTGTTTAGAACTTTTCATAGATTAGTTTGTCATGTCTCATGTTTGTGTTTGTAATGTTTTTACAGCGCCTTGCGCCTACATTTTGTTTGTTAACAGCGTTTTATAAATAGAATTATTATAATTACTGTTATTATTATTATTATTATGTTAGAAAAGAACGAGTATTCTTTCTCTTTTGCAGCCAGGGTCGAGTTTTGTTAAAGGGAGACAAAATTCATCGTATTCCCTTTATCAGTTTCCACTGAGGAATTTTCTGGTGATGTGGCAGGTCTGCAGCAGTACAGCCCTCTGACAGTCAACGAGAATGTTCCTAGAAATGCCCAGAGCCTTGAAGGTATCAGTGAGGTCAGTTGTTATTATCCCCTCGGTTGATAGGACAATGGGAAATATTGTTATTTTAGATAGCTTCCATAGACGCTTAATCTCCAAGCCTAGGTTCACATACTTTCGTTGTTTTTCCAGCTATGTTTTTTTACGTTATGAGATAGTGGAACGGCAATGTCATCATGATAGCGGCTTTTTCTTTTTTATCGATAAGCAACAGATCAGGGCGATTAAAATCTACCGTTTTGTCGGTCAAAATAGGCCTATCCCAGTACAGCAGGTGATCAGTAGACCCGAGAACCTCTTGTGGTAAGTATTTGTAATAAGGACGAGTATCCTTCCCGATCAAATTGTGCGTCAAAGCCAAGTGCTGGTGTACTAGCTTTGCAACTTGGTTATGACGACACGACTTTTATAGCACATTATTATTACTATTCACTTTTAAATTTTCAAACAAAAAATTGAATCATCGGTACAGATAAAGTATGTCTTGAAATCTTTATTAGAAACATGAGTCACAGTCTATTTCCTTTAAGGTACATATATATAATTTTGTCTTAATGCCATCCCATGCTAGGCCGTTGGATCGTATTATGCTACCGATAATCGGATTGTTTAGTTTCCTAATCATCTAGTAGTTCTTGTAACTGTCTGTTGTTAAGACTACTATCTCTGATAGGTTTGCACACTGAGATAATCAAGTCAGTAGCAAGTTTTATATTCAATGCAAATTTACATAATCAATCCAGTGTTGAGGTAAGATTATGGTTGCGATTTGGTTGGGATATTGTTCTCTAATTTCATTATCAAACCTAAGTATGGACATCATCAGCTAATACACCGCAATCTTACTCCGCAGTTATTCATGGCATAGAAATATTATGAATTATTATTATTACTTATTTTTTTCGACATATTGTCAATTAGAATAATTTACTTTAATTTTTTTTAGAACAACATTATTATTCCTTCTTTTATTTTAGCCCTTTTCATCGTAAAAATCAGAAATTTCATAATTTAAATAGATCTAGATATTTAAAATACTTATTTCTAAAAAAGTATGTATATTTTACAAATTTATTATTTTAGTGGTCTGCGGACCGCATAAAGCGCATGGGCCCATGTATGCTGATGTCCATTCGGGGCGAGAGCATAGAGCGAGCTCCCTTTTATGCCCCTTTGACCAAGGGAAGGATTTACCCGTGGCCAGGATGAGAGTCCGGCTCTTCACCAGACACTCTGTCAGAGGTCCCACCTTATCCGAAGTGTAAATGCATCACACCCGGTGTGTCGCTGCACCCGAGCCCTTGAGCCCCGCACAGGTTCCCTCTCCTGTAGGAGGCCGGAGGCCGAGCCGCGTGGGGGCCCCTCTTATACCTATGATGTCCCAACGAACCCGTGCGAGGGCCACCACAGCTCGTGTGACCCCCGTTTAGGGAACGAATCGCTGGGGGTTTTGGACTTACTGGCGAGCCTTTATTTGCATCCCTACCACGTGCAATGTACGATGTCTCCACCGTGTCTGTGGAAGCTCACCGAGGGCTATGTTCGCTACCGATCTTAGCCTATCCATCTCCCTATAAAATGGATGTTTCCACGGAGTCGCCACGCTGAGGCGTCGGTAGCTGGAATGGGCCCATGTTACCCGCGGCCGTAATATGGTAACCACTGGTCTAGATCTATTACAAATATAAACTGATAACTAATCTGAATTAATTGATACACATTTATAAAAGTTTTTTTTTTATTTTGTTTTCTTTTTAATATTTTGCAATTATATATATATATATAGATAGATAGATAGATAGATAGATATATATATATATATATAGATAGATAGATAGATAGATAGATAGATAGATAGATATAGATATACATATAGATATAGATATATATGTCCTGGCTATGAACAGTAGTAAAGCAGTAATTTTGAATGTCAAGGTTGTCTTCATTAGTTTACCTGACAACAGTTCCAGTTGACCTGTAAGTCTTGCAGACGTAGCTATTATTACTCTTTGACACTGATTATGTAAATATGAATGACTAAATCCAAGATGATTACCTCGTTAAGACTAATAGGCTACGGTAAACGTGATTGAATAGGTCAATGTAACGTTTCGGTTGGTAGCTGCCTGTTAAGCTCGGATAGATTTTTTTTTTCTTTTAATCGAGGCCAGGGCTGAATGGATGGATGAACTTTGCGAATTTTAACATAGGACGCACGTCTTTTATGTAAGCTAGAGGTCATTAAAGAACAGAAGTTTACACCCTAATTAGGTGCAAAATATAAGTATATAGTTGTGTTTTCTTTTAACTAATAACAGAAAACAAAAGTTAAAATTCGTAGTGTTTTATGACCAATATGACGTCCTAATCTAAACGTATTAATTAACGACATGGTGGGACAAAGGTGAATGGAAACAGACAGAACTTGAAACCCAGGCCATCCCGGCGATACTTAGAATTAATTAAAAAGTGTTTATTGATTGACCAGAAACTTTTAGAGGAGCAATACATAGTGCTGTGTATGTTTGCCATCGTTAAGATCTTTTTGTGTGCGTTGATGGATAGGGCTGGATTAAGTACTTTCAATTTTTCAAGCTAAATATATTTACAAAAAAAAATATTTTTCTTTTTAAAGATAAAAAAAAATATATTTAGTATACATACAAATGGAACTTAATTTAAAACAACAATTAATACGCAGTGTTGCATATTATGGAATCGACCTATAGTGCAAAAAAATATATCCGGAACACTTTACTAAGGGGATTTTTTTTTCAATTCACCTTAACCTATCCCTTAGTCTGTTGGATCATTGGGGCACCACACA
Source organism: Biomphalaria straminea (assembly GCA_021533235.1). Lineage (NCBI taxonomy): Eukaryota > Metazoa > Mollusca > Gastropoda > Planorbidae > Biomphalaria > Biomphalaria straminea. The sequence goes on from JADKLZ010001913.1 coordinate 885,002, forward strand.
CAATATGTCTACCATCTTTCTCCATACATCTCTTTCCTTTGCTTTTAATATATTTTTTTTTGAAACTGACAGGCCCGTTCATTCTATGATGTTGTCTCCCCATCGCATTCTCTATCTAATTCATTATTTTCTTCCTGGTAATTTTCTGCGTATAAAGGTCTTTGCAAGCCATAGAGTTTGAGTTTAAGTTTTTGACAGTGGTCAGCAGGTCATCGTGGAGTCCAATTGCTTTATTAACCCTTTTTCTAATCTCTTTTAATGCTTCTTGCGTACTTAGTAATTTAAACCTAGGATTAGCTAAATCTTTATAACTATCTGTTCATTAAATACATATAAATGTTAACAATGTAATAATGATAGCCTTAATAAGTCTACGTATCCTATGGTATTAAGACGTTAGTCGAACTAAAAATACAATAGCACGACTCTTCTTTATTGTATCGACGGAGATAGGGTTGTAGCTGTTAGTAGTTTGTAGTGTATAGTTTCTAATATTCTTTCTAAAAATATTGAAATCTCTCCTTTTTCCCTGCCTGAACGGACCACTTCGGGGGTCAATTTTGAGTTTGTGTTTCCACACAAACTGTCATTATAATCTTGTTTGTTTTCAAGTTAGTCTAATGAATTTAAAGCCATTTAAAAGTTGTAAAGTAAAAGTAAAGTGTCCCCTTCAGACCTTGCGATCTATGGGGTAGATGATGTTAAGGTCATCTGTTTCTTTGGCCAGCGGTTAACGAACAGGGTATTATGTGGCTAGCACAACGAGCAACGTCTTTGCTTTCCTCAACTAAAGTCAGGTACCCATTAGAGTTGGGTGGACTCACGGGCGCCCTAAAAATCCCGAAATTCAAAATGCCTGCCTTCACAGCAGGGATTCGAACCCAGGAACTCAGGTTCGGAAGCCGAGCGCTTAACCATTCGACCAACACACCCCCATTTAAAAGTACAAGATCAAAATGTCTTCCCTTTTTAAGCACTATTTAAACTTTCTCCTTCTTTACCTTTCTCCCTATCACGAAAACTGTATTTACAGCCATTGTATAAAATATTATTTTGCTTGTCTTAAGAAGCTTAAGAAGCTTTTATTTACTGAATAATAAAAAAGGTAAGGTATCCCTTTCAGACCTTACGAACCATGGTGCAGAGATTGTTAAGGTCATCTGTTTTTATAGTCAACGGTTAAAGAGCTGGTTGTCATGTGGCCAGCACAACGACCAACCGCCTTTACTTTCAACAACTAAAGTAAGGTACCCATTAGAGTTGGGTGGACTCAGGGATGCCCTAAAAATCCTGAAATTTAAAATCCCAGCTTTCACCGACATTCGAACCAAGGACGTCAGGTTCAGAAGCCAAGCGCTTAACAATTCAGCAACCGCACTCACTCCCATTCACTTATACATTCTTACAGATTCACTGAAAACTTGTGTGAAAATGCATTAAAACAATGAAAAATAGGTATAACTTTTTTATTTCGTCTTTAGAAGGCGAAAGGTGAAAAAATATGGTGTAATAACTTAAGCGATTTAACTCAACGCTACATTTTTTTTTACATAAGGGCATCACACATACATAAAACTACATCTGCCTTGTGCACAGCATCTTCATGAGCTCTTGGGCGGAACCTGTTCTCTTCTTCCAATGATGTCAAAATACTTCTCACTCTAGCCTCTTGGACCGCGTGTGCAAGATAAGGTTATAACAGTATTTAAGACGCCAGACTTATAACAAAAATGGGGGTCCAACCAAAAGCTACGTATGTACAATTAGTTTTAGGGTGGTGACGACAAAGTGAAAAGGTGAGCCTATATTAGTCCACAGGCGTGTGGGTGGGTGGTTGATTCAACGTAACAAACTATAAATCATTGGTCAAAAATAGGTTACAAAGACTTCAAATGCGAAAGGGGTAGAATTTAGACAAAATATTATTGAAGCATTCAATGCGCAGGAGGCGGTTGTAAATGGTAACGTCAAAACGCTTCAGAGAACAATTTTAAACAATTTTAATAGTTTTGCTAAAAAGCACAAGTGCTATAAAGGTATTGAAAGTTACAATAATAACTTGCAATCAAAATCAAATCAAATGTTTTTGCTAATACAAATAAAAACAAATACAGTATAATAATAATGACAATGAAAAACGATACCCAACTATCAGGTCACACAATAACAGTGTAATGCATATCTACTTATGTAAATATAAAATTTCAAGTCGGTTCTATTAAAGTTGTTGAACGGATACTGTGAGGTGGGGGGAGGGGCTAAAGTACTGTTATGTCGCATTACAGTATACAAATAATTGATACTTGTAAAGTAAATGTACTGTTACTTTGGTCAGCAAAAGGAAAAAAAAACGTAACGAGGTTGTGTGAGAATAATTCCTTGTTTTGTATTTAGTAAGCTCCTATAGTTATTTCGGCAAACCAACGTCCAGAAAGTTTGACGATGACGTATTTATTTATTTTTCCTCCAATAGGCTACTGTGCATATACATTGTGTGGCTGTGGGAAAACACGTGTTTCAATTTACAGAAACAAAAAAAACGCCAATGAATTTTTATTAGAAAGTCAGATCTGTGAATGTCATTGAACCACTTTGTTCTTATACTAAAGATTTAAGGCAGTATTTTCTTTTCCTAGTATAATTTTTGGCACGATACCTACTAAAGGCTAATCAGCAAAATTAAGCTGCTTCGATTGAAAACATCATGTAATAAAATTTATTAGCACAAGTTTTCTGTAAATCACCGTAAAAATGTTACAATGTTAAAATATTTATTTTGAGTTTTTGATAATTTAAGCCAGTGATATTGAAACTACGTCTCGCGGGCCATATGCGGCACGCGACGTGGTTTCATCCGACCCACCGAACATCGGAACAAGTGTAGAAAATAAAAATAAAAATGATGAAAAAAATATTTTACCTACGTTAGAGATGAATGGATTTTATTTAATATAGTCTAATATTCATATTATTTTTCTAAACAACCCAACATATATTTTAGGCGACTAATGTTATTTTTAATGGTGAACAATGCCGCTGCTGTCATGCTTTCAGTGTACTTTTCATCTTGATGGTGTAACACAGGGCATCATTACTGCATTCTATGGTTCTATCTAATCATGCGATTAGACTCTGAATATAGAAACTAGAAGAAAAAGTGGACAGATATTTGCTTTTTGATAATAATCAAAAATATTTGATTTGTATTGAAAAGTGGTAACTTTTTTTTTCGGCTGCTCGTTAACTGTAGGCCACAGAATCAGATGACCTTTACATCATCTGCCCTATAGACCACAAGGTCTGAAAGAGGAAAATTTTAAGATTTTAACATAAAATGACATTGTAAAACAAACCATTAAAAATATGGTGACAATGTCGGTTTGAGCCGCAAAAAAAAAGATTTCTAATTTACACCTAGTTAAGTGATTAAAGCCACTGACGAAAATATTTAGCAAAAAGAGACAAGAAAATGAGTTGGTGATAAGGGCAAACTACTGAGATGCTTGCATCAGAGTTCAGAAATAAAGTGTAAAAGAATGCTTACTAGCTGTGATGAAAGATATTTGTCTTTAAAAAATGGCAGTCGAATGCGTCAGTCTCTCTCGCATTACCGTTGCAAAACGAATGGAAGACATGGTACACATCTCCAAAACAAAATAAAATAACACTCTTTCCGACACAGAAGCAGATTTCTAAATGTTTTTTTTTATTGACTACGAGGAGTGCCTCGACCGATCTGCAACTAGAACTGATTGACTAAAATACAGACACTCATGCTTGATAAATTTCGACCGATGCAGACAATTGTTTTATACACCACGTTGTCTATTAAAGCCACGGGTTTGTAATAAGTTATTTAAAATAGTTTTTTTCTCTATTTCATTTTTTTTTCATCTTTTTTCATTGACGTGGCCCGCGACACAAGTATCGGAAATTAAAATGGCCCGCAGACCGTACAAGGTTGGGCATCACTGATCTAAGCTATACATATAAAATTGTTCCGGATATTTTGGGAAGCAAGGTCGAGAGGCTAAGTGCGCTTCAATATGGTTTGGTTACCTAGAAGGGGGCTCGAGGTTCGACACCCGACTCGAGCAGAGTTGTTTACTGAGCGCCTAAAGGCAACATGGAAACCAACTCCTAGGTAACCCCTCCCCAGACAGGTCCAAATGAGATTGGACCGAAGCGCTCTGGGCATGCTATAAGCATTATATAAAAAACAAGCATAAGAAGAAACTTTATCTAAGGAAAATAGCTGCTAATCAGAACCATATATCTCCCTTTTTGCTACATAAAACAAAAGTAATTAAATAATACTTAATACTTATCTAATTGTTTTTTTTAATCATTGAAACGTGTATTTTCATGGACCATAGTTATGCAACATTTAAACTTGATCTGCAAACGGGAACAGGCAGAAGAAAGTACCAAACATAATAATATATATATCCATACATACATCCGCATCTCATTAAGTATACTTTATTATCCTTATTTCAATATAAAACGAAAACATTAATCACCAACAATAAATTATAAAATCTCTGTAAATATTTTATATTTTACTACCTTTTTATTTAAAAAATTACCTTTTTTATTTTTAAAAAAGTATAGAAAACAATAAATATTTACCTAGACTCCGAAATAGCAACGATTGTTTGAATAAATTACTTTCTATTCTAAAAATGTGTTTATACGTATGCACTTTTTATATAAACATTTTTGTAACTCATTTTAAACCACCTAACAGCCTTTGAAATACATTTATTGTCATTGGAAAAAAAAGTTTACAATGTAGTAACTAATGACAACTAACCTATATCGAGTTTCCAAGAACTGATTTACAATAACCATTTCAATTGAACCACTTATCATCGGCATAAGAACTAGAGCGTGGAATTAATGTAATGGTGTTTTCGTATCTACGTTAAGGTGACATTTACGCAACAAAGACCAAGACGAACTATATAATTAAATGCAAGCAAACTTGACTAAATCCAAAATGGGGTTAACGAGGACTTAAAAACTGTATAAGCATGACACATTTGTAAGTACAACTTAATAGACAACATAAAACAATGGGCGGGCCTACTATTGAAAGAAGTTCTAAACAGGGCAAAGGATAGAAAGGAATGGAGAAAGACGGTCTACAAGTCTTGCTTGGCGCCCCAGCGGTCCACCAGACTAAGGGATAGGTAACAGGTAACAGGTAAATATAGACTTACAGAACATAGTAACTTTCTTCCTTTCAGGCCATCTATTGGACAGATTATGTAAAGGTCATTATGTTTTTTTATGCAAAAGGTTAACAGTAGGAGAAATAAAGCAAATACCCATTAGTGTAAAGTTACTAAAATAAAAATCACAGTCTTTACCGAGATTTACAGAGATTCGAACCAGGACCCTGTCAGTTCAGAAATCAAGCGCTTTAACACTCAGTTTGAAATCCAACCGAGAGAGTAATTTGAAGAAGAGAGAAAAAGAGAAAAAGAGAGAGAGAGAGAGAGAGAGGGAGAGGAAAAGAGAGATTAATTATGTATTCAACATTATAATGTTAATTATTTCAACATATATCAATATACATATAATAAGGCTTGTCTTAGAGTGAGAAGATAACTGAGACATGCTGCATTTTTTGTGGCTACTTGGCACCAGCTGTGAACTACATATTTTGCCACATCCGGTGTAATCTATCTATCTATCTATCTATCTATCTATCTATCTATATATATATATATATATATATGCTTAACACGGCCGCTTCAGAACAAGGACAATGAACGAAACAGACACTTCTTAGCAGACTGCGTGACGGAAAAAGCCGCTATTAGGTTTGTCCAAATTTTCCATTTAGGTAAATCACACTCATATCTCAAAAAGAAGAAGAGATATGAAAAACATTATTTAACCATGCGTTGTGCCTTCAAAGTTTAGGTACAACGGCAACGTTTTGTTTTTCTAAAAGCAAACCGTGTATTTGATAAACTTAGGCACCCCTACGAGAGTCTTGTTTTGTTACCCTTTGGTCTAATCGTTTCCTCTTACGATCATTTCGCCAGGGCGCAACTATGAGGAACGGTAGCATGCCCGGAATATTTCATGATTTAAAAAAAGTAATATATATATAAAATAGAATGTCATCAAAAACATACAAATACAACATCAATAGCTATTGTTGTAACTTTGCTCCCGCGCCACACTAATAATGCGCATCTGAGCACTACTGAACACTATGAGGACATGACTTGTTTAGACAGGGAGAAGGACTGTGTGGATTCGACTAAAGCAGTGATGCGACATGGTTTCATCCGGCCCGCCGAAATGTTTACACAATGTGTAGGAAATTCCCCGTACAGAAAAAAAAGGTTGACAAATATATCTTTACCTACGTTAGGGCCCTTAATTTTTCTTTTGTTAATTGGTACCATGACCTTTAATATTGTACGTTTATTAAATCCTATACTCTTAAGCGAGCAATTCTTGTATATATATATATATATATATATATATATATATATATATATATATAT
>JADKLZ010001913.1:891631-903923 GCA_021533235.1 Biomphalaria straminea
TAAATAATTTATACTAAGAAAGTTTATATACTACTGCTACTGGTGCTACAGCCCATGGAAGGATATGGCCTTCTTTTACACATCCCCCCATTCAGATATCTCCTGGGCCTTTCTTCACCACGCCCTAACGGTAACCCCAAGTTTTTACTGAGATTTATTGTTAAATCAAATGTGGCTGCAGCGTAGCAAACTCGTTGACCGCTAGCTAGATATCTTGTTCAATATGAGCAAGTAAGGAGTAGAGCAGCTGTGTAATCATCATTTCCTTTGTTTTGGTACGGGACATTACACACTGAAGCATGAACACATGGTCATAATTTTACCAGCAAAATAATAATTATAATAAGGCTTGACATCAAATCCGAAGATTAATGAGAAATGCAGTATTTCCCGTGGCTACGCAGCCCCATATGTGACCTATATATTTTGCCACATCCAGGGCAAGCGTAACCATTGTCCTCCGGTGGTCGAAACAAATATGAAGGCTTTTTTGATTGAAGCTGCGAATAAACTACTATGCATACAGATTGTAGGACTCATAGGAATATTTCCTAAAAAAGAGACAAGAAAATGTGTCGGTTGTAAATTTAGCTAAAAAGTTGCTCACAGTTTAAGTAAAGAAATTAAGCCATTATCTGGTTCGTGAAAAAAAAAACACTTCATATATCCAAAACATTAGTGTAAATAGGCCTATTAAATCAAAGGTTCCAATCAAATATCTTCAAATTCAGATCAATTTCATTTCGTAATTGTATTTTTTCGTTGATGTGGCCCGCGACGCAAGGGTTGGAAATTAGAATGGCCCACTGGTCAACTGAGGTTGGGTATCACTGTGCTAAAGTCATACGAATCTAAACAGTCTGTAGCTAACTTATGTCCAGTGTGAGACTAGAAAACTGTTTGGGAGACCAGGAGGGACACTAGGAAGTGTGTCGGTTATAATGTGTGTGTTCTGGTAGGAAGTACTACTCTAAGAACTTAAGACATAAGTTCATGTGACTTGCTAACAGAAGTCCAACTATTTATTGTTAGATTCTAATAAATACATCCTATAATGACTTATATCATTGCCTCCCATCTATTCGTTGAGTTGCCTACCATAGAGTTACAACAATATAGTGCCAATGTATGAATTATTTTTCCCTTTTATTAAAAACAATAAGATATGCCATTGATAGTAAGCACAGAAAACGATCTATTAATTCATATTGCTGTACATAGTTTGTAATTTCTGGACCAGTATTGCGCATTTCTTAAAGTCAGAGTTTATTAGAAGAAATAAAACGTTATATCAGGGTTTAAAATAAAACGCTCATATTTAAGAAAAACGATTGACAAATAAAGATAACGTAACGGCCGTAAGAAAATAGGTTATTAGAATAATGATTATACGTATTTTAATCCTTCTCATATTTCAATATATTTTCTCTACTTCTTGCTATTTTGCTTGTCTTCAGGCTGCACTGGAGTCAACTGTAAATTACTCTGCAAGCGTTTGAGTTTTATTGTCCGGGTGTATTCGATGCAGTTAACTAACCAATACTGACGCGAAAACAAGTAACACATCGATTTTCAAAACCAGAACAGACTTGAGGAATGCTGGTTAATATATGAATATAATATTTAATAACGAACTAGGCCACAGTCAAATGTCGAAGAATTACTACTATGATAAAACTATGTCTACGCCCTACGAGATTCTAGCGCTAACTGATTTTCTAAGTCTCTAACCCAACATATCCCAAACGTCACTAGTCCCGTTCACTATGCGTCTTTTATGGTGCGTCGCTAACTAAATATAATTATGAATTGAGTACATAACATTCTACCATGTCTTGGACTTTGGGGATAAAGTTTGAGCGCAGAAAGGCATGACCCTACTTTTCATTCATTAACACAGTGCAAAATGGAAAAAGAAGACCTGAGGAATTGTAACGAACATTTTAACTTTACTCAGTTGAATCAAATGTTGAAGGTCAAATTCTAAGAGGAAGTCCATTTGTAGGAAAGAACTGAACTACACTTTCTAGAATATGTTTCAAATCTCCAAGATCTTCCTAAAGATAACATCGATTTCTAAAGAGAAAATAGTTTCTTTAATACAAAGTGTAACTTTAGATAAACTATGCTTACTAACATATATACTTTCTGAAAGTTAACAAAGTAGGCTTGTGTTAAAAGAATGTGGGTTTTGTTATCTCCAAAGAATACAAAATCTGACCAAAATATTTTTCCAATGTATTCTCAGGGAAAAATTATATTCAATTCAGTACTTCCGTTGTGACAGTGTAAGTCAATTCTTTTCTTGCTGTTTTTCGTTATATTTTAAAAATGGTATAAAACACTATGAATGAAATGAAGTGGTAAGACGTTAATTGCTGCTTAGATTGTGGAACGTTGCTATTTACCGACTTTTGCATTTTTAAAGCTTTTTCCAAACTATTGAAATGTTAAACACAGATGGAACTATTTGGATCAGTGGATATGCTTGATATACCATAGCATATAGCTACATGTCTGCTGTCTTTTTGTTGAGTCTGTCACGTTTTATCTGAAAAGGTCGTAGCGTTATAGAAAAAAAAAAAAAAACTAACAGTGATAAAAAAATTAAGTAAATAAAACACAATAGGAATATTTCAACACTTTTGTTATGGTGAACAGGAACTAGAAATGCAAATAGAAAATTTAATGAAATTAAGATTTACATGAAAATAATGTAATTATCTTTCTTCAACTGTCACTAGATAATGAGACAAATAACCACTCTAACTGAAAGGACAATGTTTAAACTCGTATCAAAAACTAAAAATATTGTTATATAAGTAACATTGTTATATTTGTGTATTTGTGACGGGCCGTAAAAAACTCTTCACAGACAGGATTTGGATATACTTGATATAGCATTGGTTTCATGTCTGATGTCTTTTTGTTGTTTCAAGTTTCTGTCTAAATCATCTCTGTCTCTGGTATCTAATTAAGCATTGTCACCAACCAGCTTTTTCAAGGCATCTAGGTTATGGGTGAGTCTCTCCAACTGTTCCCATGTCTTGCCCATCTGCATGGCAACTGTTTCGAGATCGCGGTTGTCCTAGCTTCCTAGCTTAACTGGATCTGCACAACTTACAATCGATATAATGCAAAAAGCAACATTAAAAAAATAGAAATCCACTATAATAATCATTTGACATAGTTTTTTTAATAAATTGATATATGTTTTTATGTACAGAAAATATTTTTTTAAAGTTTTAAATTGATCCAAGAATGGGTATGGGAAAACAATTGTACAATTATTTAATTAGAGAAAACTCAACATTTTAATCATCTTTGAAAGCTTAAGGAATAATTTCCCTTAATGATTCCAAAGATTATAATAATTTTACAGTAATAAATTGAAAAATTAGTTATTTCTGTATTTATTGCTTACACTAATGGATTATTGTGCAAAGTGTAAACTTTATTGGAGAATAGTTCTGGGAGAGGAAACTTGTTCAATTTTTGTTACCTAACAGAGAGACAGAAATTTAAAACAAGATTAAAAAAAATAATAATAATAAAATTAAATCGGCTAGAGATCGTGCATATGTGATCACTAGACTACGTTACGTTTTTCTTTTACATTTTACTTCTGTTGTGTGCACCCTCTGTAATCCACAACCCTTCAATAATGATTTGTTTGCTCTTTATCTCGATCTATCATGTGCCTTACTTCTCGAACTGCAAGTGTCAATTTCAAAGAGCTTCATGTTCAGAAATTAAAAAATGTGCTATCTTCAAATTAATAGGAAATCAGAAATGTGCTCATCTTCTGTCCAAAGGAGCAGCTATTCTGTTGGTTACAAACGAGCTTATTACTTGCATAGGCGCCCGCAGGATTTTTCGTAAGGGGGTGCAAGCTCTAGTGGATCCAGAACTTTGATGGAGGGTGATTGTTTTCCAATAGCTAACTCAAACGCCCAGCAAACCCTTACCCTATGCATTAAAGTGGTAGGGAAAATAAAGTGTACAAATTAGATTATACTCTAATTTTTTTGCTTTTTTTAGGATTTAAGCATAAAGTGTGAGCTATAGTCCTACATTTATTTAAATAGAAAAAAAATATCAGATTATGTAAAGGTTGGAAAAATGACTAGTAAAAGAATATTTGGATTCGGAGCACCAATGCAATCGCTAGGGGCAGTTACTGAAAAAGAATGCAGCCATAACAGTGAAGCTTTGGCCAAGTAGTTTGTCCTTGTCTAGACTGTACAATGACACTAGACACATGCTGCGCGTCTATCTGAACTACAGGTAATAAACCAATGAAGTCGAATACCATCGCAATCAACAAACTGAACATTCATACACATCTGCTCAATGCCTGAGATATCTGCAGTTTCCTTACTAAATAGCCTACCTAGAATATGCAATTAATTCATGATGCTACAGCTCGTATTATTTGTTCTATTCCAGTTGCCAGTACTCCGTTAAACCATATCAACGTTTTGACTTTGACGATTGCATGTGAAGAGCTTTCTTGTATCTCTTCTATTGTAAACTGGTGGACATGTTTAACCTGCTATTGAGTATTTTATTGGGCGCTGACACCGACCGAATTCCGTAAGACTTTTTTGTTCAAAGAAAATAAAACGTCTATCACATCGAAAGATAATTGGCAAATTAATTAATTAGATCTGAACTAAATATTTTCCCTTTGCAACTTCTTGTGTGCAACCCAGGACTTTCATTTAATGCTCGCTCTTCATGTGGATCTATCTAACACCCTTTTTACCTGCTGTTAGTGCCGATTTCAAAGAGCTTTATGTCGCGATTGCATGCACCAGTATAGTTTAGCAGTGGACGACCAGCGGACCTCTTGCCTTCTTTTAAATCAACATTCAGAATGTCTTGTGAAGTTGATCTTGTGGCATTCATAATATCTATAGCTATGTACAAATGAAAACTAATCGTAGTGACTAAAATGCTTTAGACACCCTTTATAGTGCAGATAATTCCAAGCCTATAGTAAATTATACATGGTCGGACATGAACTACAGATTTGCCTATTCTAGTAACAATAATAGCGTATCTTTACAACTATACTTCAGTGGAAGCACTACTTTAAAGTTACTACACATTACAATAGACCAATGATAGGTCTTTAGATTTACACTTCAAAGATCAGCTTAGGCGTCAACATTCCTTGGCTGACATAGAAGAGAACACCTGGTTGCATGCGGCTTTGGAACGAGACAGCTGGAGGTCACTCATAAAGGTCGCGGGATACACATTTGAGTCCAAAAGAAAATCTGCTGCCGAGGACAAACGCAGACGGCGGAAAGAAAATCTAAACCGACCACCTGCCGACAATGGTTTTGCTTGCCCTGGATGTGACAAAATATGAAGGTCACAGCTGGGACTGCACAGCCACGAGAAACACTATTCCTCACTAATCTTCGGATTCGAAGAAAAGCCTATTATTAGGTATAAGTTTTTTTTTATCAATATGTATTTGTTGGAGTGACCGAGCAGATGCAAAAATAACCATTACCATGATAAATGGATCTGATTAATAATTCATTAATATTTGGGCTACTGACAAAAGGGTTAGTTATTTACTAATTTAAAAGTATTCCAATATTCATTTCCTTATTCTTCATTCACGTAAACATAAAAACAACAAATAAATTAATATAAAAACAAGTTACATTTATATGTGTTTTTTTCTTCTTTTGAACAAGAATACGCATATTGTAATAATGTTCTTTGGATCAAATTTCTCTAAATTTCATTTCACTCATCGTCACTGATTGGTAGTATCCTGTGGTATCAAACCAGTTAAGTCCAGTCCCGAATTCTTTACTTCCCCAGATCCCATTTAGATTAGTTTCGTGACAGCTTGCATACCACCAAGCACCTTTAAATACAACAGCACAGTTATCAGGATGATTATCATTGTCTTTGTCAAACGTGGTAAACTTATTAGTATCAAATCGTCCAAGATTATCTCCAGCGTTTCCCGAATAGCCGCTAACCCTTAGTCTGTATCCTTCTGGTTCTCCATACAAACTAAATCTAGAGTATATGGCGCTGAATTTAGATTGATACACGGTCAAATCAATTCGTAGCTCATGCCTTCGTTTTGTTGTTATTTGATGTATGTTCTCATTCCCAATATAAAATTCTCCTGTAGTCACATCACCAAAACCATATTTGTATTCTTCCCATCCTCTGTAGAAACTTAAATTTCCAGTAATTCGTCTTTGAAAGATTGTCCATCCACCGCCATCAGTTTCTGTGTCACACATGACCTCAAGTCCGCTAGATAGAATGACCACAACTCTTGATGTGCTACTGAAGACATCATTACAGGAATTAGGTCTACCATATATCAAAGCTTTTAAGTTTTTTGAAAACTCCAAGCCAACAGATGGGGCTATGGAAATAAAAAAAAATCTTATTAAATTTAATCATAATAACAACTACTGCTACTCTAATTGATTTGTTCAACTGCTATGTAAAATTTACTTTGTCATGGATCCCACTACCTTCTTTATTGTCGCTATAATAATAGTAATAACACAAATGAATTATTTCCTTTACATTTCTGGGTTTGTTCAACTGCTATGTAAAATTTACTTTGTCATGGAACCCCATACCTTCTTTATTGTCGCAATAATGATAGTAATAATACAAGGCACACAAGTGAAATCTTTCCTTTACATTTCTTTGTTTGGGAGTCTTGTGTCTAAGAGGTTTAATTGAACAGGTCGTGAATTTGAGTATCACTTCCAACTACAAACTATAAAATTTAATTATAAATCTTCATTTTTTTAACACTATCTCACTATTTTTTTTCCGTCTTTCAGTTCTCTTCGAAATATTTAATAGGCTTTATATTTTTGGCCAGGGGACAATTTTGTATTATTTCTTACTGTGAATAGCAACGAATAACTTTATGGCCTAATATTTTGTTTTTTTATTTTAATTACGAACGACAGGTTTTACAATGCTCATCACCCAAAATTAAACTTTTTACCTCTGTAATCACGTATTTCCCCCACGACCACAATAAACATTAGAAAATAAATTATCCGTGTATTCTTCGTCTTTAAGTTATTTATCTTTATCGAAAGGCTACGTGATGAGTTTTTGGATGAGTCGAACGCTATTATAATATAAAGTTTTGTCGAAGTTCCGACTTGCCTAAAAAAAATAATTATGGAATGCCTTACAAATGCAAGTTATGCTGAAAGCATTGACAATTTATGTTACATACAGAGTTTTTTTTAGACCATAACCCTTAAACTTATAAATCTTAGCATAGAAGAAATAGAAGCACATATAATCATTGAAAATAAAGGTGCTGTGAGGTTTCACCTGAAATAAAAAATTGTGATCAAATTAAAAAAAAAGAATATATATATATATATATATATATATATATATATATATATATATATTGTTACGAATCTCACTATCCAGGCTCTCTGCAAACTGACCATACACCACCAACTGAAAGAACTTGACAACTCCGGGCTCCAAAGTAACATAAAAGTTTAATGTCAATAAAGAACAGCCAATATAGTACAATTGGCAACACGTATCACAGACTGTACAAATATCTCTCCGATAGCACCGTGTCGCCGTATCAACTCTTGCACTGGTCTCTCCGTCTCGTTCCGGGCTTGCACTTGGTTCAACAGTTCATGACTGACTTTACACCCTTGGGCTTGTGACAAGTAGGTCAAAGATGGTGGCAGTTTAGGTGTCTAGGGGAATTAGATATTTTGAGGACCTTAACTTGCACATAAGGACTACAGGCACAATGTTATGAATGCAGGCAACAGATACTTTTTATGTAAAACATATGTACAGTTTAATAATAAGAATGAAAATAAGTAAAAGTTAAAAAGCTGTACAGTGTTAGGGCGGGGCCTAATTATTTACATAAATGGGACTATCATCATAAGATATGAGTATCAAGTGGTCTAAATGTCATCGGGCTTTGTTGCTTAGCTTTGAGTCCTATGCTGCTCTGGCGAGACCGGCGTGACTGATGCTGAGTTGTCTGTGGGTGGCTGGCTTGATCGGTCCTAGCGCACGGGACAGTCCAACTGTGAGTAGCTGCAGGGGCGGATCTTCTGGCATGCGGTTGTTGGTCGGACTCTTCTGAGTAGTGAGTAAGGCTGGTATCTCCAGATCTGGTGTCAGCAGACTGGTATCAGCGTACGAGGTTTGGGCTTCCAAGTAGGAGTAGCCTGCAATAAAAGCTGCAACGAGATTTGTAGATTGGCTTAGCCACAATGATGACACTGGGAGGTAGACGCCTTTTCATGAAGGACATCTTCAGAATGATTAAATAGAAACCATAATCTAGTTTCATAATAATAAGGGGAGTTAATCCAATAAATATTACATCTCATCAGGGGAGACAATAATGACAACAATAGTGAAGTCCCACAAGGGCGATAACACATAGTAAAGTAATAATGATGTAAAGAAACTATAACTTAGTTTCACAGTTATCCAAGGGAGCTAATACATGGTATTAATTGAAATAGTAGAAATTGTATTTCGTCAAGGGAGACTACAAGTAGCGTTAAATTGTAAGACGCACCTTGTCACGGTGATATCATTACGAGCCGCTTGGATAGAGAGATGAAAGGGGAAGGGGGGGAATGGCTGATGGTCAGTGACCAAGTCGCTATTGTTTACATTTGGCCGTTGGGTCCGAACAATAGAGCACGCTTGAATGGAGACAGGGCTCGTTCAAGGAACGTAATCTCTAGAAGTTGAAATTAAATACAAGGGGAAATAATTCAAGTCTATCCTGGGCGCAGGGTCAGTGCGCTATTTAAAATCATGGCGATCAGCCGAGATAAGATAATGATAGGATAAGACAAATAAGATAATGTTTACATGGATTTACCTAAGTAATAAGCCTGGCCAATAAGCCGATAAAATAGAATATAGAAACAGTTACTTCATTCCTTGTCACGGAAGGAGTATAAATATATACTTGGTAATAATATATGTTACATAAATATCATGATAGTTCCCGGTCAAGGAATTTATCAATAATAATAGGGAGCTCGTGGCGAGCGGTAAATTAATAGTAGCTAAAGAGCTAATTACATGTGGCAAGAATTACAAATAATTCTAGTCCAGATAAAGTGGATGACTTTGACTATTTAGTCGTACAAGTCATGATAATAAAATATGATACATAAAGTGACTACTTACATAATCCAAGATAAGAATTACACAAATATGTACACAAATATAATGCACTAAATAAATGCACAAATATATAAATACACACAGTAAGAGGCCATTAAACACAAACCATATAAAAGCTTACCACCAGTCCAATATTATGAAAGATATGAAATGAGTATAGTGAGCGAAAGCTCGTAAAGCTCAAAACAGAGAAGTATATCCTTTCAGCTCCTCAGAATGAAATGAGAATAAGACCATTCGCCATGTGTAGTTGAAGAGGCTAAGGTGGACAGGACATGGGATGGGCTAGCTATTACGCATATCCTGTCGCGTGGTCAAGGAGGCGGGGCTAACGGGGAAAACCATATTTTCAAATGTGATAGACTGCCTTATTCGTTTAGACAAAGGATTTCCGCTTGACCTCGCGTAATGACAAGATAAGCAAACACGGGCCGCCTCGCGTCTAGACTGCCCGTCCACAGGCAAATATGGTCAACTCGCGGTTTTCCAAGATGGTCCGACGACCCCGATATTATCTAGGTGTCGATAGGACTCTTTGAAGTCACCCGCCCCTCCGGACAGGGGAGGGTGAGGGTGTGTCACCTGGTGAAAGTTGAGGAGGGTCAAATTCCGTCCTATATATATCAAAAGAGGTTTGATCAGATAAGAAAGGGGAATTCACTCCTCTTGATAGACTTGCTAGACGTGCCAGATTAAGAAATTACATCGTGACATGGATGCCTAGAGAAAAAGGGGGTGGTGGTAGTAGTTTTAGATAGCCATAAGGGCTAAGCGGAGATAAAAAAATAAGATAGCAAAAATAAATTAATTAAATGCCTAGACCGAGTGATACCTTAAGTGGGCGAAATTTATTTTTGTCACAGGGCTCGATGTGTCGGACTCGATCATAGATCAAGATCAAGACGCCAGCCGTACTTGACAGTACTCCGCACTGAACCGTCGTAATTCTCCGTACAGAACCACACCGCTGAACTGTGCCGTAGTCGACCGTGCTCTGAACCCCTTTTTCCGGACTCCTTTCTGAACCGCCTTGACTGCGACACCTCTGCTCTTTATATAAGGTCCCTGCTAGCCTTCTCGAACCGGACAGAACGCCCCTCGATGTTTCTAGGTGATCAGATGACTATAATTCTCGTGACGCTACTGAGCTCTGTTCACGGGGCCGACTCTTCGCGAACCGACTCGTCTTCGGCTGGCAGTCGTAACTCGTCACGCTTGACCGCTCGTCTGGCCTGGGGCGATTTGTGTCGACTGAGTACACATACACCGCTACTCCCTCGTCTTGGCTCCACCGGGTTTATAACAATATATATATATATATATATATATTGTTATGACCCCACCTAGCGCATCGCAAGTCTGGCTAGCGCACCTCTAGTGAACGGACTATAACAGGATGTTTACAGAGGAGAGTAACGATTTCCGCCTAAGGCTAGAGGTTGAAATAAAGACACTGTAGTAGTAAACAGAGGATGTCTTGTGTAACTATGATTTGTGAATAAACAAATATGTTTCGTTGAGTTTGCCTTGTCCCCTTAAATTATTACAATGGTGTCAGAAGTGAGAATTATGGGCAGCTCAACGAGAGGAGGTAGGACTTGATCACACTGGCATCGCTCAAACTATTAGACCAACTCTCAGTTAAAGAACTTAGGCAGGAACTCCGTGACCGATATGAGAAGCTTGGTGGTACCAAAAAGGTGCTTACAGCTCGTCTCCGATATGCCTTGGTAGATGAAGACGAAGATCCGGATGCTTACGTGTTTGAAATTAAACCGCAGATTTATGAGCTCATTGGCAAGATGCATGAATGTATTACTACAATGTGTAAACAAATGAACAGTATGGGGAACAAGGTAGAAAGAAGGAATATACTTGATGGTGAAGGAGTCGTTGCCTGTGGACTCGTTGGTGAAGAAGTTGCATGGTCAGGATTGTGGTTGCACAAACAGTGGTAACGAAGACGCTGGGGATTGGAGCGCCGTCTGTGTCTGTGTTGTGGGCAAGTCTTGCGGTTGTGACTATAAAGACGAGAAACGTGACAACGATTGCTGCGACGATCTAGAACGGATCTAAATGCGGCTTGAAAAGTTTAGGTGCAACGGCTAATTTTAGCTTTCTAAAAGCAAACCGTTTAATGTATAAAATTATTACGCAAGCGATTTTTTAATAACAAAACACCAATTCTAAAAAAAAATTACGTAAATGAAATGGAGGAAATGTTACTATAAGAAATGCTCTATACATGTAGATATCACGCACATTTTTTTTTTAAATGGTCTTTTAGCAGCGACTTTCGTGTACTAGCGTAAAGCCCGACAATGACATGATTCTAAACTAATTTCTTATTTATTTATTTTTTTAAATCAGATTTTTTAAAAAATGTTTTTAAAAATGTTTAGTGCCCCAATTAGAATGAAAGAAGCATATTTTTGTGCGTTTTGTCTGTTGGTTGGTCTGTCCGTCACGGTTAGATAAAAAAAACACTAAAGGCTTTTGAAAATATGATTTAACCTTTACTGTTCTTTCAGAAATATTACGATAGCTTATGGATGGGAGCATACAGGAATAGATACAGGGACCAACGATAAATCCGAACTAAAGTCTAGTGTTCAAACGTCAAGATACGGCAGGTTTATACCCTGGTCGCCATCCTCCGTCGTCCAGCGAGAAGTTAATTATTTTCAACTTAGAAGAACATCCGAAACATCTTGCGAATAGGCGGATCTGACAGGGATCCAACTCCGACGGGGGCCGCCTCTGAGTTTGTGTATCAGACAATCTCTCTTTGTAATCTTGTTTTTTTTTTATTTATTTATTTGTGTGCATGAATAAAAAGATTTTTAATTTAAGTCTAGAAATTGGAGGATCGAGGATTTATTTATTAAAAAGAGACAAAAAAAAAATAATCGTTGGCTATCAAGCTATAATTTTGCTTACATTTTAAGTAGAGAAATGAAGCAAGTTTCCGATGCAAAAAAAATATATCTTTCATATTTCCCATTAATATATATATATATATATATAGTGCTATAACCCTATTGGCGGCGCAAAAGGGTTAACTGTGTGTAGT
>JADKLZ010001913.1:916029-949363 GCA_021533235.1 Biomphalaria straminea
TGGAGTAGGCTGCACTTTGGAGTAGGCTGCATTTGGAGTAGGCTGCACTTTGGAGTAGGCTGCAATCGGAGTAGGCTGCATTTGCAGTAGAAATAAGCTTTTGTTTTTGAGTGTTATTTCAATGCATCACTTTTTTAAAGAGTTTACTAAATTAATGTTCTGGAAAATGTTGCACATCGTTTAAATGTACAGGCATGTTATTGAAATGATGGTAAGTGTAATAGATCTATACATTTGCTTTATATTTATTCTTTCTCTGTTAGAAGTAGAAATGTCGGGCCAAACATTGTTTCATTTTTTTAAATCTATAAATAATATAAGTTGCTTCAAGAATATAGTTTCTTTTTAAAAAATTACTTTTAACGTTTTGTCTTTCTTTTTTTCTGTATTTTATTATATCATGCCTTTGTACTTTGTAATGTTTTCATTGACCGCCTTAAATACAAAGGGTAGCTGTTGTTTTTTAAACTGATTATCAAGATGTCCATTAATGGTTAGGTTAATATTACCAGCTGTTCCCATCAAGTACAAGGATGTTGATTTCAATTGCTTCTCTGGCACGACTTTTTTAGCCTCTTCTATTATGTTCTTGAGATATATTTTGATGGCTGTTTCATTGTTATGGAAACTGCTGATCCCTGGAGGAAAGGTTTTCGTAAAGTTCATCTCAACTTCTGAAACGTGGGAGTGTTGGTTTTCGACACAACTGAAGCACAAAAAAAGTATGCGTGTATTGTATAGGAGACATAGAAAAGCAAACAAAACAAAAATAAAACAAACTAACATAATACGAGACAAAGCAAAGCTAAGTTTATGTTCTTACAATGAATAAAAGAACGTTAAAAAAATAAGGTTCTTCTTTCAGAACTTGTGGTCTATAGAGCAGATTATGTAAAGGCCATCTGATTCTGTGGCCTACGGTTAACGAGGGTGTCATGTGGCCAGCACAACGACCAACCGCCTTTACTTTTCCCCAACTTATGCCAGGTATCCATTAGAGCTGGGTGGACTCAGAGGCGCCCAAGGATCCCGAAATAAAATTTCCAGTCTTCACCAGGATTCAAACCCGGGACTCAGAAGCCTAGCGCTTTACCGCTCATCCACCGCATCTCCTAAACAATGTTAACGACGCGTTATTGATATTTACTGTTGCTAACAATATGAAAAGTATTAAACTGTATTAAATGGCCTTTTTTTCTGTTAGCTTGCGGTTCGTTTGTTTTTACAAATTTCCTATCAGCTCACGCTGTCTGGTCAATAGTTTGTACATGTTATTTCTCCCCTCTCCCGTTCTCGGATCAAGGTGAAAATTGCAAAATTCAATGATTTTATTAAATATTGGTAACTAATTGTTTTATTTGGTATCTAGCGAGGAAAAAATTGTATTTGGCTGATGTGGTGGTATAAGTCGAGTTAGCCCACTTTAAAGTGGTTGTACCATAACTTGTAGAACTATTAGTGCGTGAATATGTCTAATAGTGTTTGTTTTTCTTGTCAATAAAATGAAAAACATAGCAACAACCAATTAAAGTTAAACAAAATCAGATACAACAAAAAATCTTAATAAAAAAAAAGAAAAGAATAGTTCAATTCACTATTAGATTCCTACTTTCCTAATAGTAACAAACAGAATATAAAGTAGATTTTTTTGTAGTGTTAGCCAATTTAAATACTAAACTTAGGTCACAATTAACTAGAAAGTTGAAAGAAATAAGTCATACTTAATTTTAATGGGTCACACATATATATTTTTTTGAATATATTTGTTTTACAAAGTACACCGCATACCGTAGTAGCTTGTGACGGAAGAACTGTATTACGCGCTTTTTAGCCAAGCTAAGTGTGTTGATTCGTTTATTAGACTGCAACGTGTCTAGGTATTTACTAAAATTCAATGAATAAATGAAATGCTACATTTGGACTTATATGAAAACATTTACTATATAATATAGTAGGATGCAGGGCCGGTCTTAGGCCACTGCAACCTATGCGGTTGCAGTGGAGCCCGCGCTTTCATAGGCCCCGCGCTAATTCAAGTTGTAATTATCAAATTGCAAAATTTATGCGAAAAACTCCTGGAAATCTCCTAAATTTATTAAAATCTCATGAAAACTATTAAAAATCTCTATAAAAATAGAAAACAAATTGTCGTTTGTGGGTGTCCTTCATTGCGAAAACGCAAATCCTACGTGCAATAAAAGAAAAAAGGCATTGTCAATCGGGGAATTTTAACCTTAATCGGAAATACTAATACTTTGTTTACTTTTATAATATATGTAAATATGCCATTGGTTACAATGTTCGTAAAGTACAGATCTCAATTTTTATCTATGTAAAGTCAATTTTTTTTTCTAATACTAAATCTTAATTTTCACTTATTATCCTTATTCGGAGGCACGGTGGTTGAGCGGTAAAGCGCTTGGCTTCTGAACCAGGATTCCCGGGTTCGAATCCTTGTGAAGACTGGGATTTTTATTTCGGGATCCTTGGGCGCCTCTGAGTACACCCAGTTCTAATGGATACCTGACATTAATTGGGGAAAAGTAAAGGCGGTTGGTCGTTGTGCTGGCCACAAGACACCCTCGTTAACCGTAGGCCACAGAATCAGATGACCTTTACATCATCTGCCCTATAGACCACAAGGTCTGAAAGGGGGAACTTTTAACTTAACAATTATTATCCTTATTCCCACACAGACTAGGCCCCGCGCAGCCAGTTTCGCATAGGGCCCCGCAATTGCTAGGACCGGCCCTGATAGGACATTACTTACGATTTGAAGTGAAAGATGCAGCAAGCTTTATAGTCATATAAAATTATTTTTAAACAAATATGACATTTTTTAATAGATTTAAAAAACAAATATGCAGGGCGCAACTGGGTTTGCATAGTTATATAATACGAATTCACATAAAAAGAAATGTTTTTCCTAAAGAAATGAGTTTCCTAAAGAAATGATATGACTTACGTATACACCCTGAGCTTTGAGCTTGAGCCGCCTGCATCCACTATAACAACATAATTGGATTTTGTATAACTGCTGGCTATGTTGAACAAAGCCATTGTCACAAGAAGCAGTGCGAACATTGTATTTAGCTTTGTGTGCATCTTAGGAAGAACAAAAAATATTGTTTCAAATATTAGAACTTTGTTGTGTGTATACTTCTAGCCGAAAACGTCAAATATACGATATCAGATTAGTTTAGTTTAGTTTACGATATCAGAATAAAAGTAGTTTAGTGTTAAGAAAAAAAAAACTACTTGCACCTTAGCGAGAGATCTCCAACTGTGACTTTCAGAGACCATCTCCTGTCAACTACTTAACAAGGTCTTAACCCAAATTAACATGAATCAGTTAAACTTTTCCCTAGACAAATGACCAGAACAGTTTGGTTTCCGGAGGCAAAAAATTATGTACAGAGCGCATCTATAAGCTTCACATTATCGTACAACTATCTATTAATGTGTTATATTAGGATTTTAGAAAGCTTTTAAAGAATTGATGGACACACATTCTAGAGGCTTATTTTTGTTTTCGAAATGCCATCGACACTCACCAACAGTAGATTAAACAGTTGTATTATAGCTCTAGTAATACTAACTGTCTTTTCTTTTATATTTAGGTTTACACTTTCAGAACTAATGGCAAGTACCCATTAGATTTTGACTCAGAAGTGCCCTAAAGATCCAGAATATAAAAGCTCAGTCTTCATCAGGATTTGAATACGGGACCCCTGGTTCGAAAGTCAAGCGTATTTACAATCAACCACCGCGACCATTTACTTTGTATGAGCTATAAACAATGAATATAACAATTTTTGGTAAGGGAGCTTTAAGTGCAATTATCCTGACAAACGAGAATTTGTGATTCGTCTAATTTATTAATGTCATTTACTTGCGCAATTTATTAGTCTTTATTAATTAGTAACAGAATTGACTACGACCTTAATTAATTGAATAACTATTTTTCATATTTTTTCTATTTGAAAATTCCCCAGTCCAACTCTACCCCTTTCTAATCTTACTAGGTTGTATCTGCCTTGGCGAAGCAGGAGGCCAAGTTTTAAGAATAAGTACTTCGTTCTTTTACTAAATCTTAAAGGGCCACCCACAAAGCGTGCTAGGAGACTGAGAAATCGCAAAGCAGAGTGGACAATGGCTAGAAAATATAGTAATTTTTATGATGACAATAATAAGGTGACAAATATAAGCCCTCGCATAGGATGAAAGAAATCATGTATTTGTAATTTGACTGTAATAGAAACAAATTCCAATATCATGTGATTTTCCTAAACCATTGCCACATAATTCTGACATTCCACACTTTCTTAGCTGTTTACACATCCATGTACAATAAAGGTTCTTCTTTCCGAGCACAGTCACTCACAATACACTACTAGTCACTAAATTCACACTTACTATCATAACGATAGTTACAGTTTCCTATTTTCGTTAAATATTATCAAAATTGTTGTTAAACGGTCGTAATGGTTGTTCAATCGTTGACTGCTTGTGATTTTGTTTGTTGAATTTAAAAGATAAATTAAGAGCTTCTTTTTATTTTATTACTCTAACGTGTTAAAAATCGCTTCTTTTTAAAATAGTTATATACAGTTATGAATCAGATATTGACATACTTTAAATTTACACTTGATAAATATCCCAATATTATTTGGAATTAAACAAGTTATACATTGATTCTTGTGCCTCAGAAACTATAGATACAAGTAAAGACGAAACTAAAATGATAGATTTACATTATTGATTCTTGCAATACTGTTATTATTAGCTAATCCTTTTTAAATATCAAAAATTTGAACATAAAGCCGTATATATAAAATATTGCGCAATGTGATACTTGTTCTTCTTATCGTAAGAGCTAAATCATTAACCATTGTAACTCAAGCTGTATTATATTTGCCTGTCTAAACCTCAGGTAGACAGATAGAAGCTGATGTTGATTTGATACACTCGTATTACTGATGATTCGCATCCCGAATTATCTAGTTACAGACGAGTTTGAATGTCGAGCACATAGGAAATATTTCCTCATATTCTTTGTCTACACAACCTTAGCCGTGCAGGTGTTCCCCAGAAAAAGGTTCCTCCAAAAAATGTGCCTGGGTAATGTCATGTTTGTTAGCGCTCTTTTCTATCCCGCCCAGTGCAGAAGAACCGGTACTGCACAAAGTTAGTTCTGTTTTTTCTTATTTATCGTATCTCTATTAAAACCTAACGACAGTTTGTATCTAAGTGGCACTTGCAGGCTGAGAAGCATTGCTCATGCACCATCTGTTACAAAGTGCAATGATTCTCAAACTGTGGGGCTCGTTCCTTAGTAAAAATCTATTTTTTTTTAAAGAATCTAATCTTTAATTATCTGCTGGTACGGTAATACTTCACTGGCACAAAGACTTAGAATAAATAGACTAATTAAAAAAGCATCTTACATTACTCAAGTACAGCTACCATCTCTTGAAGAGCTTTTCCAAGAAAGATGCATTTCCAAATCACTCACTTTTCTTAAAGACAACCTGCACCCATTAAACCACTGTTAATTAAGATCTGAACGAAGTGGTCGTCTCCTTTCCATCAAGACTAATACTGAAAGATTTAAAAACTCCTTTGTCCCACTTTCGGTCAGAGTGTTACGAGGTCAGCTGTCATCAAGAAGTACATAGAAGTTAAATCCATGAAGCGCTGGTTGTGAATGTGTATGTGTGTCCGTATGTGAATGTTGTTTGAATTTTTCATTAACATTGTTTTTGTATAGTAGTTACGCTGAGGTTGTCAATTGTAATCAAACTGAATTTCCATTAGATTGGATCAATAAAATTATCTTATCTTATCTTATGTATTCCTAAGTCCGTCTGAACAAAAAGTTTTCCCAAGACAATTAACTTGAGATTGCTTCGTTTATATTAAGTGAATAAAAGAAGTAATTAGACTTAGTCCAATTTTGTTGTTGCTGTTCTATGGACTAGTTTAATTAAAATGTTGTTAATTAAAAACTGAAGTTCTATTGTTCTTCCTGAAAAAGGTCACTTTGACCAACGAAAAGCAGAGTAAGAATGAGGACAGTCCCAAAGTCATCATTTGTTTTAAAAATGAATGATACGTCCACCAAATTTTTTAAAAGATTAGTTACGATTTATAATTTGGCATAGGGCTGCTCATAGTGTTATCAACATAGTTCAATCTTTTTTGATCATACAGAAATGGAGGCTTCGACAATAGGGATGCGATAATTGTAAACGTTTATTGACTGTCTCTTCCAATTCAGCATTGGACATTTACATCTTTTTCAATTAACTTTGAACTGTACTCCTCTAACAGGCAACAATGCTTCATAGACACAGGAAGAAAGAAAATGGAAAACATCTCCAAGAGACCATTATAAGGTTTAGCTTAATCGCCTTAATGTATTTTTTATTAGCACAGCGTTGGAATTTCTTTATATAGTTCTGTTATGTTGGGAAATCATATTTTGTTTTGCTGGCCGCATGGAGTAGATGCCAATATCTCAACCGTCGTAATGTCTTAATACTTGATGACAAGACAACTTATTTATTGTTTATAGTGTTAAAAATGTTGAGTATAAGTTAATATTCTTGTCTGTCATCTTCAACCCAGTATACGATATCAAAAAAGCTTTTAAATTTCGGTTACAATTAAAAGGATAAAGAAAGAAAACTTAAAAAAAAGAAGATACTTGTTTAAAAATTAAATCTCAGATGTGTACTTGCTAAAGTTTTAAGTCATGCCTCGGCTAATGCTATTTATCCCTACAGCAGCGATTTGGTTGAAACTGTCGTTAGAGGAGACAATTAAGTCAATAACACGATAAGATAAATTATTTTTTATTGATCCAATCAAATGGAAATTCAGTTTGACTACAATTGACAACTCGGCGTAAGTACTGTACAATGACAATATAGATGAAAAATTTGAACAACATTCACACAATACACATACACAATTAGCGCTTTATGAATTAGACTTCTGTGTACTTCTCGATGACGACAATTGATCTTGCCTAAAGAAGAAAATGGAGTTTTAAATTATTTCTGTTTTTGTTCTAATGGAAAGGAGACGACCACATCGTTCAGATCTTATCTAACAGTGGTTTAATGGGGGACAGGTTGTCTTTAAGAATCTTGAGTGTTATGGAAAGACATCGTTCTTGGAAAAGCTCTTCGAAAGGTGGTACACGATCCTTTTTTAATTACTATAAGTCTTTGTTCCAGTGAAGTATTACCATACAAGAAGGTGACGGTAAAGTTAATTAGATAAAGTTAAAATTAGATAAAAAATAAATAAAAAACAATGAGCATAGTTGTAAAATCCAATGAATAAATGCATGGTATTGTCGAGGATGGAGGAAAGCCACCAAAAACATGTCACTATCCACACAGCATTCCTCATGCTGCTGATTTTTTGTTTGGTAGACACATGCACGGCTTATGTGGTACAGAGAAGAAACATAACTGAGTTTCCTTGGTGTACTCGATCTTTGATATCACATTCATTTCCAGCGTTTTCGAATACGAGCTTTAAGTAAAAGGGATGCAACAATGTTTACAGCCAAAACTTTGTGCAGACAGACCGATGGACTCAAAAGTAAACTCAAGTTTTATGACAATTACAAAGAAGAAAAAGACCCCGCCAAAAACATGTCAGTTAACTAAATGTTTTTTTGGCGGTGTCTTTTTCTTCTTTGTAATTGTCATAAAAATTGAGTTGATTGTTTGTCAGTTGTAATGATTTGCCTTTTGTGATATTATTTGCCTTTTTTTAATTGTATTAAGAATACAACAGACAGAATATATTACAGTATAACGGACTGTTAAAATTTGTCTAGTTTAATTATTTATTTAGTAATCTACATAAATATTTTTGTTTTTAATTCAAAGCAGCTGACATCAATAAATTACCTTTAAAATTAAACTAAACAAATCAACCTATCTACACTTAAGTAAATAATATATAGATACACATAAAATGTTTTAGTCTAATAATGTATGGTAAAAATCCCTAAAAGCCCAAGAAGTATAGTATTAAATAAAACGCTCTGAAGGTCTCTGCCTGTGGTGAAGGCTACATTAACATATTCTAGCTATGATATCGCTATGCATGCTTAAACATTGTACGTAGCCAATAATTTTGCACAATTAAGCCAACATATATCTTACCACTCTCATGTACTCATTTTGTTTTCGACTGTTCAAGACATGGACAGCTGCACGATGCTTTAAGGCACTCTCTTGCATCGATACTTATAATAAAGAAATAATGTTATATTTGAAATGGAAACAGAAGTACATGTACTCACTGTTAATCTCAACAAGTAGTTGCAAGACAAGCCAAGAGCAGTCAAAGGTGTTTTGTCTAGGACAATCAGTTAGGTAAGTCTTGTTTATATGGTCAAATAAATAAAAGAACTCGTTCGGCTGATGTCGCGTGTGTTGTTTGAATAGATGTAATTAGGATTTCGTTAATTAAAACTCTTTAATTGAATTGTTTTTACGGATTGGTGTCATGACGCACAAGAGGAGACATATGTGGGTACTCCAGAATAGGACACGTGTTTATCATGTCTTTGTCTACAAGAGATATACATTCGGTCAACATGTAAGGCCTCGTCACATAACAAGCTGAACAAGAGCTTTAAACAAGAATAATTGATTTTTTAAAGATTTTTTTCAATTATCATTAAGCAGATATACGTTATTTTCAGAATTTCATGACTTATTGTTCTACTGCAAGCAAGTAGGATTATATAAATGAACAAACTAAGTAAATATTGAACCTGCGCATGAATACGAAGGGCTTTTTCGTAGTCACAGCAAGACTGATGACATTACAATACAGCAAATCAAATAATATAAAGAGAAAGACAATAAAATAACATTCAGTAATATTCTCGTTATGTACAAATATTAAAAACCCTTACTATTTGTATGTAGAAAGTTTCACTGTATGTACCAGAAAAGATATTTAACAATTCCAAAATCATGTTTGTTTTTTATCTCCTTAAAAACTTTGAAGCCAACTCTCGAATGATTCTATAGAATAAAGTGTGTTTGTATTGAAAATGAATGGCTGATATCCACTGGTTATGTCATTATATTGTTTCAAATTAGTAATACACACCAGCTACGCAAGATTTGTTTACAGACTTTTTATTGTTTATTATGACTCAAATATTCCTCTCTTTGTTTAACTTCCAATAAACGGGTCAATTTTTTTTTGCAGTCATTAGTAAGATGCGTACGATATGGTATTAGTAACTGCAGACATTTCTTTAGAATATCAGTTTCAGATGTGGAGGAAAATAAATGTATTCACTAAAAGGCTCAATCAAATTCCCCTTCCTGTTCCCACACTTGTTTGGCAAATATTTATTTGTTTTAATTAATTATAATTGTTTATTTAACACCATTTGAATGTGTCCACACGACTTACACACGACATTCATTATAGCAGGTAAACTGTAGAATATATAATTATATAAAGAACACCATATACGAAAAGAAATGTAATAAACCAGCATGTTTATGAATTATCTTTCACATTCCCTCTTCTGTTATTTCTAAATTCCAGATATATGTGCATATGGAAAAAAGCCAGTCTAATGCACACATGGGAAATCATTAAAATCTTTGATTTCGCAAAACAAAAATCATTTACATCTTGAATGACGAACTCAACAGTACTCTAGTCGGGATTTTAACTTAATAGGAAGCAATTGGTTATTACCACTCCGTCAGTGGCATTTCATCTACATTTCATTCATGTCGCGAAGGTGTTCAATGAACTCGGGCCCAAGAGTATTAGGGGTTCACATGGTGAAGAAAAACAACAATAACGCTCATGGGGGTTGTCCTCCCATCGCTTTCTCTATCGCCTCTTTGTCTTTTTCCTTGTACTGTTTATTGAAGGAAGGTTTTTTCTAGCCTCGAAGACCTTGTAATATCGCTATATAGTTTTAGTTTGCATTTCTTAAAATAATTATCATACCATTGTGGTGTCCAATCGTAGCAGTAACCCTATCTCTAATCGCTTTGTTTGTGAAGCGGTCGTTTGTCCAAAAGTAATTGTGTGTGCCAAGATGTAATATAATTAATAATGCTTTTTCTTATTATCACATGATTTGTACATCTTCTAAAGAATATCCATTTGTATCTAGTATTAAATAATATTGTTCTTCAACGATCGTTAACCACTCATTTACCTTTCGTGTATTATGTAACTTAGTTTGCCTTTGAACTTTATTAATACATTAGCCTACCTAGGCGGGGAACCTGGTTATAGCATATTCTAGCTAATTATGTAAAACAATCTAAGACAGAAGTGAGGTCCTTTACCAGATGGTTCGCTTATAAAGTGTCTAAACTGTCGATATTGTTCAGTCCCTGTTTACTTTCTTCACGTTTATTCCCCGTGTTTCTTTCGTATCCTTTTTGATCCGTATGTTGACACTTTTGTACTCGTGGACATTATTTTGTGTCGGACAACTTTTCACTTTAATCTCTTGTCGCTTGTCGCAGAGTTGAAGTATAACTGCTGCTAACCAGGGTTATTTTGGCCGGCGAAGCTTCCAAAATACTTCCAAAGATGTATATATGATTGTTGTGTTTAGCTTATTGTCATGTGTGTCAATATTCTGGTCATTGGAGTTAAAAGATATTGACTCTTTTTGTGCCTTATGTAAAGGATACATGTGTAAATAATTTAAAATTATTTTTAAAGATACTTGATAAAACAAAGTGCGTGAGTACCTTGTAAGATTATTTTAGCCGCGAGTCCTTAAGATTATATTATCCGCCACAATAATGAATAAACAGGTACCAACATCAACAAAGACTCAAATGACTTAGTTCACTCAAGATGAAAATTCAATGACGTGGTTAATACAGAATGGGCCACAGTCTGTCACTAATAACGATGTTATCCCCTCAAAAGTCTAGCAGTAACTGATTTCTAAAAGTCAATATTAACCTCTAACCCCCAAAGTCTATGTTATCATTTAATAACGTGTGTTCAATGTCGGTATAATAAAGTTCGTAACCCTACAACTTAAGCTAGCTATAACCAACATTAAAAATTAAGATTTTGTCTTCATCGAGATGTAATTAGAAGTATATTTACACTGGTTATGAGTGTGTATGTTATACTTAATGTGTAAATGTTTTTCTTATGTGCATCTTATCATGCAACTATATTGTTATTATTCAGTGGTTTCGCTGAGGTTGTCAATTGCAGTCAAAACAATTTTCCATTTGTTTGGATCAATAAAGTTATGTAATACTGGCATCTCTTTTGGGATCTTTCATATTATCTAGGTCAAAATTTCATCCATGTAGTTTCTTTTTTTGCTAATATTATTATGTGTAATTTGAAGGTCATCCTAACAATGTCATTGTCGCTTCCAATGTCAGCTTCAGGAAAACTAATTGTATTTTACTAAAAGATTCTACTTGATAATACAATAAAAAAAATAATCAGAAGTAAAATATAAGCGAAAGCTTTACTTCCGCTAAATTATCCTAAATTTGAAAGATTTTAATTTAGGAAAAGGTTTTTAAAAACAATAAATTAAATAATTATTTAATTTCAGATTTACAATATTTAACTTGACTACCAATAAAAAGTGAACAAATTCCACACATACATAGATGTAACTTTTGTATCATACCAAAGGACAGCTAGAAGTCTTTTTGACACATTGTTTTATAGTGTCACAACCTTTTTAAAATATTTTTCTTCGAGTCGAGTAAAATGCCAGAAAGACGATTGTGTGTAATTTTGCCAGTAAAGGAATGATTTTTTTTTCTGCAGATCTTCCAAAGAAAGGTAAAGTTGTAAAAAAGACTAATTCCGCAACTATTTTATAATTTAGTGATACGCTCATTCTTTGCATAAAAAATTATATAATACAAATAGGCTAAGCGTTCTTTTATTTGCAGCTTTTCAAAATTAATAAATTTAATTCAATAAAGAAATATTTTTTTAAAATAAAGAAACACAAATCATAAGTAGAGTGGCATTTTTAACGGTCAGACGCTGATACCCTCCTACTATGTATTTTTTCTTTATTTAAAAGATGTTATTGATTTTGTGATCCATTAAGCACACCTAGATGTCTAAAACTAAAAATACAATTTATTGAGAACTGATCTTCAAATATTTTTAGGTAATGTGGCTCGTCTACTTTTTTTATATAAACACTTTACTTCTATAATATGAGCCGTCCTGCGTGATACCAGTGAACTGATTGGAGGACCTGGAGCGACACTTAAAGTGTGTCTATATTAATGTCTAGTGTTGGATAGGCTTGTTTCTGTCAGAATAAGACGCCAACAGAAACTCTTTTTGGATATTTTAACGATTTTGACGTGCGACAGCTTGAGAGGGCAAAACAACCTATAAATTGGTCAAAATCTAAGTAATAGTTATCAACGCAAGTTTCATTTCTTCAAACAATCTGGCGCTCCAAGGCAGGTCTCTACATAACAAGATAAGAATCTATAATACTAACGTTAAGTCTGTTCTCCTTTAAGGTTCAGAAACTTGGAGAGTCACTAAAAGAAATACGGAAAAGCTCCAAACTTTTATTAACAGATGCCTACGCCGGATATTAGGAATTAGGTGGCCAGAAAAGATAACCACTACCGATTTGTGGAAAAAAACTAGACAAAAGTCCATAGCACAAGCCATTACCAAATGAAAATGGAGCTGGATAGGACACACCTTGCGAAAACCAGCTACCAATGTTGGAAGGCAGGCTCTTGACTGGAATCCACAAGGAAAGAGGAAAGTGGGCAGACCCAAGCAAACCTAGAAGAGGTCAGTCATCAGTGAAGCTGAGGGTACTGGAATGACATGGGAGCAGATGAAGAAAGCTTCTCAGAACCGAGTTCGGTGGAGAGGTGTGGCTGCTGCCCTATGCTCTTCTGGGAGTACACAGGATTAAGTCAAGTAAGTTAAAAAATGTAACGAATTAGAGAAGGCGGGTCTGAGTTGACGGTGGTTATCAATCCTACTGCGCCCCCTAGTGTTGCAGTAGCATGATTACCTTGAACAAAGCGACCTTTGTTTTATTTTATTGAAGGCACGAAACAAATACTTTTTACTAAATTAAATATATAATAGTTTATGTATCGGCGAGCTTTCCGTGTACACATGAAGCTATTAGGAATCTTCCCGTCCTCCAAAAGTTAAGTTTTGTTTTAAAGGCCTTTATATGATGTATTTTTTTCTTTACTTAAAAATGAAATAAATTATTGAAAATATGAATTTTCTTTTTATTAAACAAATTAAGGAATGTATTTATAAGCAGAAATGTCATCGAAGGCTGTTATTTTTTTTTATTAAAAAAAGAACAAGGTTTTCTTAAAATCAGTATTCTTATATATTACATTTAATTGTCTTAGCATAAGGCCTAAAAGTATCTTAATAGATAATATGTTATTCAGATTGTTTTTAATATACAAGTTACTCAAAATGATTCTTAAAAATTCTATAACTGTAAACGATTTTTACACAAAAAAATCATAACTTGCTGATTGGCACAAAGTCTCTTTGTGATCTTGTCATTAGAGAATTTGAGAAGGAGGAAGAACAATACTGATTGATTATTTAACACTATTTTTAAATGCAATATCATTTTCTAATATAAAAAAACATATTAAAACATTTATTACGTCAACTTTGGTACTAAGGAATAATGAATTAAGTAAAGTAGGGACCCAAAACCGATTTTTCTAAATGGTCACGCAGCTTATTTTTTTTAGTTTATTTGGATAGAACTCGTGATTCTAAGACCGAGGATACCAAATTTATTTCTGTAGCTTAAATATTAAGAACGTTACAAATTTTTAAAAACGCGTTTTTTTTTTTGGATATTTTTTTGGCCTTCCAAACCCGTGTTTTTGAAGGACATTTTAATAGAAACTATAATGCCCCCAGAGATAACATTTTTCAAAAATGGAGGTAAAAAACACAAAAAAAACGTGCATTTTTAAAATTTTGTAAAAAAAAAAAGCTATAAATGCTACATGAATGTATTATATGTCAAAATGCGGGGAATTTATAGATCTACAAGAATAAACTACAATAAATACTTTTTATTTCAATATTTTGCTGTACTTATACAATAATATGCAATGGATTACTAAAACTCTAAAATATGCTAAACTTAAATGAGATAAAAATATGACACCAGTATAGCAATAAGAAGTTACAGATTACATTTTAGATAATTCTCTCTTCTTCCATAATAATATTGAAAAACATATATTTATTTATAGGGACCTGTGTAAGTGTATTGCGAACCTATGATGGTAAAAAAGACGTACAGTCCATACATATACTTAGATTTCTTGACATAATAATTTATAAAGCCATTTAGCTGAATGCTATTCAATTATTTCTTATTGAATCTTTAAACTTTATAAGCTGATTTGATAAACTGAAAATCAGAACTCAATATGTGTGCAGACATAATTTTAAACAAGGCTTTTTATATCTGCAATGTAACGACCAGTAAATTCTTTTCAGTAAAGCTCAACTATTCTAAAAACATAACTTTTGGTATATTCACTGTCTAAACAAAGAATTCTACATAAAAATATAGGATATAAACTGTAATTACCCAGGTTAATGAATTTTACCATAGAAACACATATATTTGTCAGTATTTTCATATATTTATGTAGCAAATTTACACTGATTAGGTTGCCTGAACTAGAAATATAGTATCAAGCTTGAACTTTTTTTTTTCTAAAATTCACAAATTTGTAACCAAAATTAACTCTTTCAAAGCTAGCACGATTATTCGGCACGGTGATGTTACGCGTAAAGGAATATCACCCTTATTTTTTTAAACGTTAATATATTATTAAAGGGCTTAAAATAACCTTTCTAATGGTACCACTTTTACTATAATCGGATATTTATACTTACAGATATGGCAGGTTGAAAAACGCCTAAAGCTAAAAAAAATGTTACGCAATTTTTTGAAAAGTGCTATATTTGCTTCGGTTTTGGGTCCCTAAATAAAGACATGCATTCAAAGATGTGTGTATTACATAGAAGATGTATTCCGATTTCTGATATTTTTTTTCTAATTTATTAGCTACGATGTTTCCGCTGTTCTATTTTACTTTTCATAAAATTATAAATTAACTTTATGTTAAAGAATTTGTCTATCGGAAGCTTGAGAAACCAATGCCTATTTTTAAATCATCTTTAGATTCTATGTTACTTTTTTATTGATAAATATTCAAAGCCAGAAGTTTCCTAAAAAAAGACAGTATATTGTGTAACAATACTAACAATAAACTAATAGGAGATTGACTTACACATTTAATCAAAAAGTTAATTTAATTACAAAAAAAAGTTGTAACGATGTTTTGCCCCCCCCCCCCGCCACCATAGTAAAAAGATTAGAGATTGCCTTACAAAAAACGTCTGTAAAGTTCTCTACTCTCTGGTCAGTCAATGCTCATTAACATTGATTTCGCACTTACCGCTGAAAGTAAAATAATAAGCAACTTGAACAAAGAAACGCTCATCATATATATCATTAAACCGGGTATCCAAAGATTTTTTTTTCAATTGGATAGTATAGATTTTTTTTTTCATTAATATCAGTAATTTCATGAAAAATGTAAGTAATGTAAAAAAAAAAGTATAATTTAATTAAATATAATTTTACAGCACGGATAATGCCATCACACAAACGCTGATATACATTGGTAATCATAAGCATATAACATAGATAACAGGCACATTAGGAGGTGATTATGAAAAATACATGCATGTTTTGCAGTCAGTACAGTATGATAAACTACAATGTATGTTAAGTACATAACCCATAAAAACGCAACAATAATTCATCATATATATACATATATATTGCGATCTATTCATCCCTTAAATCAAAATGCCAAAGTGTTCAAATCACCGACGACGGATTTTTGGTGGAGACAATTCTTCCTGCATAATGTATTAAAAAATATTTTTTAGCAATTTTTAATATTTTTAACAACTATATAGATAATAAAGTAAAAAAAGTAAAGTACAAAACTATTTAAACGTACTGTACTTTGGCTGAATGGCGACAAGTCTTCATATCTCTAAAGAAAAATGAAAAAAAAAATATATTATATCATAGTACGTTTATGTAAGTTAAGTATTTTTAATCTATCATATAGCTTATACAATAAGATTATTTATTACTTATTTTTCTTTTAATTATTGGTAATTAAATATGTCAATGAAATATTCAAAAACATTCTGTTTTGAATCTAAATAAACTAAAATCAGGCTGAATCATTGCCAAGTATACAACGACCAGAACAAAGAGATTCTGAATTTCTATTTGTGACTAAAATTATCCTTAAAATTATGTGTACTATATAAAAATAGTTTCAATTTAAATAATAATTTCTAGACTAGACTGAATTTTCTAACAAAAAAAAAAAAAAGGCAACAAGGAAACGAATACAAAAATTAATGTACTGGAAATTGTAAACTTACAGGTGAAGGTTCGCTTGGGTTGATCACAGCCTAAACAGAGAAGTTTCAAATATACATATACCTATTTTTCTTTAGCTGTAATTGACTTATATGTACATAGCATAAGGTTAAAATGTAATTACAGTATCTAGTGCACTATTTTGTAAAAAGTGTTCACTTTATGCGAAATAATTCAAGATCAGAGTAACAGAGAGAGAGAGAGAGAGAGTCATAGTCTGATGGAGTTAATATAACTTTGATATAATATTTATTTATAATGCAGTTCAATTCTAGTTTAAGTAAACCTACACGTGTGATTGAGTAATTTGAGTTATACTTTGTCATTGGATAATTTAATATTTAAGATAGTACAGAGTTTATCCTCTTGACGATCATTGGTCAGCGTTAGACTGTATTTTATTTATACTATATATAATTCCATGCATCATTATCATCACACTTTATTTTGAACCGTCATTTATATTGTCATTTATAAATTGTTCTATTGATTTCTCATTTTATTTATACTGGCTTCAGGTTACATTGAGTGTTTGAAATAATTAAAGAGATAAACAAATAAACTGTATAAATATCAGCCATTCTATTAATTAATGCATACATGACTTTATGATGTGCTTTGAACCGAACAACAACTGCAATAACTATTAATTAACTAACTAATTTCTTAAGGAAGGATACCTGAAGTTATTTTAGGTATGTGATTGCAATTACGAAATTGAACGATCTGATAAAGACTACCTACTTTTATAATTGTAATTGTTTTGGTATGGACATTGAAGATTCAATGCATTGAAATAAATTATAAACGAAACAAAATAATAACCTGCATAATAGGACTGTTAATTATTCTAATCTATGTAAACTTGGAATAGCTAGTCATTTGCTTTGAAAAAAAAACTTGGCCTATCATATTTATAGATGACACATACTTATTTACCAGATCACAATAACATTTAGCAAGGGGTCTAACTTATTACTTAATTGAAACTTTTATCAACTTTCTTGGGAAGTTTGGAGGCGCGGTGGCTGAGCGGTAAAGTGGTTACCTTCCAAAACCCGGGTAACCAGGCTCGAATCCTGGTAAAGACTGAGTTATTTTATTTCGGGATGTTTGGGCACCTCTTAGTCTAACCAGTTCTTATGAGTGCCTAATATTAGTTGTGGAAAGTAAAGGAGGATGTTCGTTGTGCAATTTAGGTGATTGAAAAAAAAAGACACAAATACATTAATATAGGCTTTACTTTTGAAAAACGTGTGTTATAATGTGCATGATAACCTTTGAAATCAGATGAGTAGTCCATAGCGCACCGAGCATGCTAAAAAGCTTTTAATTTGGGAAAATAATTTCGATTACACAGATCTATAACAAAATAGTTGATACAGATACACTTATTATTT
Organism: Biomphalaria straminea; assembly: GCA_021533235.1. Classification (NCBI taxonomy): domain Eukaryota; kingdom Metazoa; phylum Mollusca; class Gastropoda; family Planorbidae; genus Biomphalaria; species Biomphalaria straminea. The sequence continues at coordinate 933,970 of JADKLZ010001913.1, forward strand.
TTAAGTACTTTTTAAAACTAATTCGCTTGTTAGTATATCTCTCTATATATGTGAAAGAATTATCTCCGGATAATATATAATAAAGTAAACAGAGTGACTTTCTTTAAAGACTGCATTTATATTTTTTTATATTTGTAATGCAAAGTAGATTCTGTAATGTTTTACCTAAGAACTCACACAGAAACAAATGTAGATTTAAATGAAAGGTCATTAGTCATACACTTTTAAGTTATTTATAGTAATGTAATGCTTGACATTAAAATAGCTATTTGAAAAGCAACTTGAAAACTTACCGGAGTAAAACAAGTGCTAGGTGTCAGGACCTATTTGGAATAGGAGGAAAAGCGATATTTTTATCATTTACATTTAGTGTATGTATACATAAAACTGTTTATCATTAAAACCTTAATAATATTTGAAATAATATTTACAAACAGCTGGTAGTCATGAGGTCACGCTACGACCTAAATCTAATACTTCGGGTTCTCTACAGAGAGAGGACTCCTAATGTTAAAATGCATTCAATTTCAAAGTAAACATTATAAGCAATACATTACAAAAATAAATTGGGAATTCTTTTCAATGTTAGTAAGAATTGTAGGAATTTACAATTGACGATGAAACTGATGTTTCATATTTCCAAAGTTTATCTTAAATATAGTCTTTATTTTTTTTTTTAATTAACGTAGAACCTAATTAGAATTATTTACTCCAAAAGTATGTTTAAATAATTATAAGAAAAAAAATCCGTGCTATATTAGTAGAATTTGTGTTCACCGTTGAAACATACCTGAGAGTCTACAGCATCCTCTTCTTCCTCGTCCTAAATATATTACAATTAAAAGTACTTTCATTTTAATGATCAATAATACTTGTAAATATTTAAATTATCTATTCATCTATTTATCTTTTTTTTCCCATTGAAACTGAAATTTTTCATCTCAATGTAACGAACTTCACCTCGACTCTGTCCATATCATTTTAACTCTTTTATTTTATTGTTTTAACTAAATAAAAAATAAAAAATAAGTATCCCTTTTAGAACTTGCGACCAATAGGGCAGAAAAAGTTAAGGTCATCTGTTATGTTTGCCAACGGTTAACGAGAAGGGTGTAATGTGGTCAGAACAACAAAGCATATACAAATTAAAAGCCCCGAAATTCAAAATTCCAGACTTAGAAATTCAAACACTTGTTCGAAATCCAAGTGTTTAACCACTCAGTCCCCTCGCTTCCATCGGCTTACATGAATGCTTATTACATCAACGAACTTGATTACTATATAACTGACAAGTTACCCATTGAATCAATTTCCAAATTACAGTGACTCTGATTGAAGGAGCAAAAGCACTAATGATACTTTTATAGTTGATTACACAGTATCCCAACTTTACGATAAAGCGTCCTTTTCCTTCTCTCTCTCTCTGAGAAAATATCTATTTATGTCATATTTAAACACAACGTTTTTAGTGGTTTTACGAGCAGATTTTATTGTGAAAATTGGAGAGCATAACATAGTTGCAAGGAATTATGTAAAAAAAAAATAGGTATAAATATAGAGGGAAACTATGTGCAAATACACTAAGTGATGCTAGATTTTACAGAACTAGGTACATTATTTTAGTAGAGGAGAATGGTGGATTAAATGAAGTCACCAATTAATTTATTGACGATCTTTATAAGATATACTTGTGGAATATGTGGATCCGGAGGTGCCGTAATCATAGTTCAAACACTTGAAGAAACACTTAAGTGACAGATTGCTAAAATACTTTTCTTGAATTAAATTCTTCTAAACTCCAAATTAACCAATTAACTGTATAAACATTTCATATTCAAAGTAGATACAGGATACAATAGTTATTAAAAATAAAAGAAAGCATTTATTTACTAACTTTATAAACCAAAGGTTGCAAGCTCCTACCCCTCATCAAATAAACTCTTCTCATCTCGTATACCAATTATCAGAATAATCTAAAACAGTGGTTCTTAAACCATTCTGTAAATAAACCGTTTTTATTTAATGTTCACCTTGAGTCAACTTGGTCATTTGAGTCTGTGTTCCTGTTGGTACTTATCTTTATTTGTGACGGTGTGCATACTTCAAGAACTCGCGATTAAAATACAATCTACAAGGTACGCACGCACTTAGTTGAATTAAGCATCTTTTAGAGATACTTCAGCTTTATCTGATTTACACATGCTTCCGTTACACACCTCTATAACCTTCCTGTTGTGTTACATTGATTTGTTTTCGTTGTCTCTTTCTTTTTTTGTTCTTAACGTACTATGTCACTATTTTTTTTTTATCAAAATGTATCTAAAAGTTATTTTTCTTTCCATGTTTCATAATGCATAACATACTTTGATTCAATACTAACTCCTACATTTTGCCAACGACCTTGACCAGTCGATAAAGACATGACACTAGCTTAAAAATTTAAAAGTTTTGACCAAGTCACAAACAATGTACATTACGACTAAATAAAGAAACCTGGAAATATCTATAAACGGATCAACGCAACCATGGAGATTTTTAAAAATAAAAAAAAGTTTAGTCAATATGATTATATATGCCATGTGCATTCTATTTAGTTGTCTAATTTTTTTTTTCATTCAGAAGGGAATGAATGCAGTATTTCACATGTAAATGCATACCCTGTTGTCACCTGTATATTTTTCCACATCGACAGCACAAAAAGCCAATGTCGGCGATCGGGCAAGTCTATTTGTAGAAAAGAATTATTTTTTACGCTTGCCGTATTAAGACAGGTTACAAGAATGAGGGAAGTATAAAGATGTTTTTTTTTATTATTTTGTCTTCTATTTACATTTTAAAAAAATTGATGTTGTACATATGTGCAATAAAAAATAATTATAAATCTAACTGAATTACACATAATTAGTTTATTACTCACATGAGACATCTCTAGATCCTTCTCCACATCAATCTATGGAAGTTGTAAATTGGAATAAATTAAGTTACATACAAAGTGCGTAAAGTAATGCCAATATATGTAATATAAAAAAATTATAATACTATGACTCTTTATATGTCATTACCTCCAATTTTTTACAAATCTTTCTCTCTTTCTCTCTCTCTCTTGCTCGCTCTTTGTTTGTCTGTATTTTTTTTTTTTGAATTATTAAATTTTACTTTTGTTAAATTCTAAAGCTTCAAAACAAAATGTATATTTAAAAGTACTTAAGTACACTTAATTTTTTACATTTAATTTGAAAAATCATCTTTAAAATATTCTTATCCACGTAAATGTGTAAATCAATTCATAAGTTTAACCCATGTTATAAAAAATTAACATAAACTGTATTACTATTTCAACCCAACATAACCAACAATCTGAAACAAAATGCTTTTTTTTCCTTAACACAGACTGCAAAAGAGCAATACAAATTAACAATGTCCCTTAATCCAATGCTTTATATTTATTTTTATAATGGGCAAAACACATTTTTTCTATTTTTGTAAAGAAACGTGCCACAATTCAATGATCAACCTAACATAGTTTTTTTTGCACGAGAAATAGTGTATCTGTTTAAATTAATTTTTGCGGCCCGCTTTCTTTCTCTCTCTCTCTCACTCTTATTCTCTCTCTCTCTCTCTCTCACTCTCTCTCTCTCTCTCACTCTCTGATTCTGTCTTTTTCTGGAATGCACATTTTTTCTATCCTTGATTTGAAAACACCTACTTCAAAATGTGTTCGAAAAGTTAGTCCTATACACTAGAACTTTTCTCAATTTAATCCATATTGTATTTTAAACGTGCCTCTCCCACCCCTTTTTGTTAATCTTAGTTTAATCTCAAAGCAAGCATGTACGGTATAAGAAGTCACATAGATTTTTTTATACCATATGTTTCAGGTCTACAACAATCAATCTTTTAACTAAAACACACACATTTGTCTCATTATTTCTTGCTGTGTAAACAACATAACACATGGGATCTCCAATTCATCCCCTCGACATGCTACACAAACTTGGTTAAAGATTAACATTCATACATAGTGTGGTCACACAATTGATTCCAATTAACTTCTAATTCTCTTTATAGTATTTGTTTATTAAGCAATAACTGCGAATTGTGACATATCTTATAAATATTAAGTTTTATGTTATATGTTTAAATCACGTTGTGTTATCCTATACTCTTAAGCGAGCAATTCTTGTATATATATATTTATATATCTTCTATTTCGAAAACGGCTCTAACGATTTTTTTTTAAATTTCAACGTATCAGCATGTTGGTAAGAAAAAAATTATCAGCTCATTGGCCACATCGGGAAAACTCGAGTTCGTCCGTTATTTCGATATATAGAATGTAAAATTAATTTTGGTTTGAATAAATTTATGAATGAAAGTTTTCCATGACGTAAACGCGTTTAGAGATATGAATGAATTTTTTTTCCCATGACGTCAAAGGGAAAAAACTTGACACCGCTTACGTCACTAGGCAGTACAACTGAACAATCGACCTCATTAAACATTTGCGCACAATCTTATTGTGGATTGATCTATTATGAAACTATGGAAGAAAAATAATAAAATTAAATTGATGTATGATCAGTTATTGTGTTTTAAAGGTTTCGTGAATGGGCGGGGCCCTATGTGAAGTGGATTGCACGCAGTCCAGTCAGGGTAGGGATTATTATTATTTTTATAGCTTTTATATAGCGCTACTTTCATGCTTATTGCATGCTCAGAGCGCTTTGGTCCAATCTCATTTGTGGACCTGTGGGGGGGTATCTAGGAGCTGGTTTACCGTGCTGCCTTTGGGCGCTCAGTAAACACAACTCTGCCGAGTCGGGTGTCGAACATCGAGCCCCCTTCTAGGTAGCCAAACAATCCAAGCTCAAGCCGCACTTAGCCTCTCGACCACGCTTCCGGATAATAAGTAAAAATTAAGATTTTGTGTTAGAAAAAAAAATCATCTTTGCATTACAATTTTGTCTATTTTAAAAAGTGCCTGTTTTACCCTGTAACATAGAGATTTGAGTCACTTGATTTTCGTACTAAAGCCATAATGAATACACTAATTTCTTAACTAAATGTCTAAACGTAACTATCTGAGAAGTTCCAGAGCAAAGTCTTCGTTCCAAGCCAATAATAGTAGGTCTACAATAGTTTTATGCAAAAAAAAATGGATTGTAAAAGGATGTGAGCTGTGATTTGTCTACACTTAAGAGATTTCATATGTAATCGTCATGTACAATTACATTTAGAACTAAAATAACACTAAAGCAACTCTTCAGATTAGCGGTATTTATCCGATCGTTAATTTTCGTAATAACAAAAATATTCCCAAAATGACTTCGGGTATATAACCTTCCTTAACCCTTAAAGTTCTGAGCTGTTTCACAATGAGTGCATACCAAATGGAATTACAATTCTGGTGTTAAGAGGCTAAACTACCACACGCATTTTAAGGGTTAAGAAATTATTTAACCGAGCAAGACTCGGCCACCTGATATTACTAGTTTAAGCTGTTTTTGTGGAAGTATTATATGCACAGTACACAACATAGCTGGAGATTTCTTAATTTTTCATTATTCTTTGTGAATAATATTTATATCTTCTGACATCGTATGTGTATCACATATAGCTTCTTTGCGTACTTATAATTGTATCACAGACCAAGCAAAGCTCTACACACCTATAGTGTTTAGGAATGCAAGCTAATAGTAATCTACACATCTATAAGAACCCACGATAGTACAGATTTAAATAGGTCTAACATATCCAAAGATATCGCAACATTTAGTGTAAATGAAACTAAGTAGTTTCGCTGTAAGACCAAACCAAATAAAGGACAAAATTGCGTTGTTATATAAATTGTATCAGGGAAACACCAAATGGAATATCTACAGCAGCTAGGGGTTAGGACATGGAGAAGAAAGGACCAAGAGAGATCTGAATGGAGATGACATGTTAAAGCAGGCCAGTCAGGGCCAATGGCTTTAGCGCCACTGGTTGATATAAAGTTTTGCTTAAATATTTCAAATTTGAAATCACCATGTACAATGATAAGTAGAACTTAACTACTTTACATATTAACTTCTCTTTGGATTGTTAGTTTTGTTTTTCAATGCTCATTTTCGTCATTACAAAAATGTTTCCCAAGTGAATTCCGTTAATATCATTTCTTATGCTTCCCTAACAAACAATACAACCGAGCATTGCGGGGTAACGTAGTAATTATACTTAATTGACCTACTTAATTATGTGTTAAGTCTTACCAAGGATGATTTTGGTTCATCTTTATATTCTCCGCATAGCTGAACTACAATAAAGTTAAAAAAAAAAAAGATTTAAAGTGTCATGTTCTTGATTGACAAATGCAAACTTCTAATTATCTACATTTAATTTTAACTTTACTATAAGAAACAAATTGTATAGTATTTGTTACGCTACATATTTCATTAGTTGTTTAAAAAAAAAACAACACAATTACCACTTAAATAATAATATGTGCAAATAAATTTTATTTTTCAAAACCAAATTATTTTAAAATTTAAAAAAATAATATAATGCATAATGAAAACAAAAAATCAAACCTTTTCTTTTGAAGACTACATCACTATTCAAAGTATAATTGTTCATTGTTGATTTTAATTTTTCTATTAGAAAAAAAAATGTAAAATAATTTTAAAATTCAAATTACTTTTACTTATATACCTAAGAAAATTAAGAAAATTGTAAGAAATCTTTACAACTGTGCTGTTGTGATACAATGTGTACCCAAATAGATACATGAAAAAGAAGTAATTGTTGCTCGTTCTACCTCAGACATTGCCGGTACCGAGTCCGGGTAAAAAAAAGAAGGGTTGGGATTGGGTTTAGTGAATTCACCCTTCCAAAACCTAAATGTGTACAGAAACGGTAAACATCTAAAATGTGGCGAGGGCGTCTGATTCACAATGACGGCGTTTGGCCTAACTTTATGGAGGAGCTTACAGACTTAGAAATGTAAGATATTCATTGTAAGGTAAAGATTTTTACAGAAACATCCTGCTTCTTAAGGTGCCTTACGGCGTAGGTGGATATAATTAAGTTTCCAATTTTTAGGATGTTTCTATTTTATAAAATAGTTACATGTTTTAGAGCTCCAAAGTAAGTTTGACAATAACTAATCCATTTATCTTTTTTAAAAAAGTAAATTCGTTTCTAGCACAATGATAATGCAAGTGCTATGTGTTACTTTAATTTTTACAATGTAAAAAAAGAACATGCAACAGAAAACTCAGAATAAATAAAGCATTACTAAATTCTTTTTTTTTTAAATGGTCTGTCGTCTCCTTGGTGCTTGTCTTATGCCCCAAGCATTACAAGAAGTTTGGCTAAGATATAATAACGTTTAATTCTGAACGAATATCTTTATACAAAACTTTGACAAGTTCAGTACAATATGTTGAATATTTTAGCATATCATTTATACGAACGTTCTAGACATTTACGGTAAATTTCTATGAAGTTCAGCTAGCCTTTTGTAATCCAGCTTTATCGGTAATCGTTAATCCAACACAAACTCGGTTCTGTAACCATCGGACTATCAAGAGTTAACTGATGTGAGATCAATTTCTGAAATATTAAGTAAAAGAAAATGTATTACAAACCTATTTCGCTGGACATTCTTCCCATTTCATCTTGACACTTTCTCAAATCATTTAATGTCTCTTCTATATAAAATATATATAACAACACATTTCTAAAGCGGTGTTTACCATTAATTTGTGCAAATGTAATATTATTTTGATTGTAACAAGCAAAGTGTGTGTTTCTGTGTTAGTTGACTGTTCTTTGTTTAGTGCTTATTTAAGGAGAATTTACTTTCTCATATTAAGCTTACATACAGGCACAGACTCAGATATAGACAAACAATAACGAGTTTAATATGAATTAACAATAACTGGGTATTTATTTCCAAAGGAATAGAATATGAAGATGACATGGGCGAGTTGTCCGTAAGTCATTAGGCACGGAGCTTAACTTAATGACAGATAATGTTGTTGTGCAAGGCTACTCAATCGATGACGATGTCTCAAATAGAACTACTCAATCAGTAACGAGATATCTGCAAAGGCTGCTAGATAAGGTCTAAACTAGGACTGCTCAGTCGGCTGCTAAGTAGCAGCTGATGTTGTTCAGTGGGTGAGGAGCTAAGTCTTGGCGCAAGTTTTGCTGTGCCATATGGTAGAATTCCTAAAGATATACTGTGTGCTGAGCTTTTGGAGGGAGCCAGGACCAACTGTTGCCAAAGACTAACCTATAGAGAGGTCTGCAAGAGAGAGCCACATACATCAACGAAAGTAGGCTGGAAGAAATAGTCAAAGACCCTAGTCCATGAAGACAGACTATGAACTCATCAGGGCGAATCCACTGCCTTCCGAGACAACAAGGAGCCATGTATGTGCAAGAACATAGTTCATCGCTATATAGGTGTAAACTAATCTTCCAGTTATCAATACAGATTTTAAGTAGTTGCTTAATTTTTGGATTGATTGTATAAATTTCTAAGGTTTTAAATATCCAATCATGAGGAACTGAATCGAATGCTTTTTGTTGTTTATGTAGCACATGTTTAAGTTTATTTTTCTTCTTTTAGCTTGGTGCAATAAATTGACAAGAATAATTAGCTGTAATTTACAGCCTATCGACTCTTCAATGCAACCTTGTTGTTCCTCTGCTAGTAGCTTATGGTGGGCAGAACAATATTTATACATTTTATTTTTTAATAGTGAAGTTAGTGGTTTATACACAACTAACAGACAAGTAATAGGGGGATAGCTTGTTGGTTAATTTCAATCACCTTTTTTGATAAGGAGAGATGTTCTCCCTTTAGTGAATTATATACTCATTCATGTAAAGGTAATAGTTAGTATTAGAATCATACTTCTAATCGAGCCTGCGGACTATTTGTATTTGTATTTGACATATTACTTTTACATTTCGAGGTCCTGATTGTTACGTATAAAACTCAATTTAAGTTCCTTTATAAATGTCAAAAGTCATGACTCAATGCGAGCGGAAATGTATGCGAAACGTTTAAAAATTGGTAGCCAAAACAAGAAATCCTATACTCTTAAGCGAGCAATTCTTGTATATATATATATATATATATATATATATATATATATAGATATTTATTAATTTATTTATTTATTTATTTATTTATTTATTTATTTATAAATTTTATTTCGAAAACGGCTCTAACGATTTTCTTTAAAATTTCAAGGTATGTGCGTATTAGTGAGAAAAAAAATCTGAACTCATTGGCCACATCGGGAAAACTCGAGTTTGACCGTTATATCGGTTTGAAAAATGTCTCATTATCGAAAAATTTATTGTGGTTTGAAGGTTTTATGAATGAAATGGAAAATTTATGAATGAAAGTTTTCCATGACGTAAACGGGAAAAAATGCTTACGTCACTAGGCAATGCAAACAAGAACGAGTTTTAAAGTATCAATGGACCTAATTAAACATTTGCGCACCATCTTATTGAAGATTGATGTATTATAGAACTATGGAAGGAAAGTAATGAAATTAAATGTACCGATGTATGATTACTTATTGCGTTTTAAGTGCTTAATAAATTGTTTACACTTTAATTGCGTAGAGCGGTGTAGGTTCCTCATTAATCTTCGGATTTGATGTCAAGCCTTATTATAATTATAATTTTGCTGGTAAAATTATGACCATGTGTTCATGCTTCAGTGTCTATGTCCCGTACCAAAACAAAGGAAATGGTGATTACACAGCTGCTCTACTGCTCCTTACTTTCTCACACTGAACAAGATATCTAGCTAGCGGTCAACGAGTTTGCTACGCTGCAGCCACTTTTGATTTAACTATAAACCTCAGTAAAAGACTTGGGGTTACCATTAGGGCGTGGTGACGATAGGCACAGGAGATATCTGAATGGAGGGATGTGTAAGAGCAGGCCATATCTTTCCATGGGCTGTAGTACCAGTAGCAGTTGTATATAACCTTTCTTAGTATAAATTATTTAACCGAGCAAGGCTCGGTCACCTGATATTCTATTCGTATTGGATTCATTTTTTTCCATCTTTGTTTCTTAAAGAAACAAAAGCTGCATTAAAAGCAATAGAAAGAAAACGTGTAAAGAAGCCCTGTGATTTTTTTTTATTTAAATTAATTCTTTACATTTCTAGACTAATCCTAAAAATGAGAATAATCGTTCTAAGTAAAACAAATAATATCTTACCATGCTTCAGTTTCAGACTAGATAAATCTGAGATTCTGCTGGAATCTAAGAAAAAGATAGCAAAGAAAGATGTCTAATTTATTTACCTTCATCGAAAGGGAAATAAATGATATTAGTTTTGTGTAATTTGTCTGTCAGTCGTCCGTCCCGTTTAGAACTCATAAACTAGAAAATATGTTGAAAATCCGACATCATGATATTTTAGACCATTTTTACTATATATAGGGTCAATAACGATCTTCTGGAACCGGAAAGAACGTCCCCGACAATTCTGGCTGGTAAAATGACTACATTCCTCGTGCGCATCTGAGCTCTGTTCACGACGCTGATCATGAACCGTCATGTTTACACTCGTAACGGCTGACCGTAGCAGTTCGTCACGGTTGACCACTCGTGTAGCGCTGGCCTTGGCGATTTGCGTCGGCTGACTACACACACACCACTACCCCAGTCTGAGCCATTACCATGTTTATAACAAAATATAAGAAAGGAATAAATGTGATCAAGAAGTTTAACAGACTTTTGCTGAAGAGTATATTAACTATTTTTAACGATACACGACACATTTTAGAAATAACATTAATGTAACTAACCTTCATTGCATGAGTTTACATCTTTAGGAGTTTCTTCTTCTATGCTTATATTACATTTTGTTCTTATATCTAAAAACATTAGGCACATTGACATTAATATGGCAAAGATACATGCTACTTAATTATTTTAACCAACTGAAATTTACTTTAAGTATAGTACAATTTGGATAATAGTAAAAAAAAATCATGCATTTATTTTAAATAAATAGTTAAATAATATATTTAAAAACCACAATTTCTAAATCGGCCATAGAAATTGTCTAATCAGGTAACTTAAAAATTCAGGCTTCATTATTTTCAAAAAAAAAAATATCTGAATCTATGACCTACAAACTAGTCAAAAGCCCATAGCATAAGACATTACCAAACGAAAATGGAGCTAAATATGGCACACCCTGCGAAAACCAGCTACCAATGTTGCAAGGCAGGCTCCTGTCTGGAATCCACAAGGAAAGAGGAAAGTGGGCAGACCTAAGCAAACCTGGAAGAGGTCAGTCATCAGTGAAGCTGAGGGTACTGGAATGACATGGGAGCAGATGAAGAAAGCTGCTCAGAACCGAGTTCGGTGGAGAGTTGTGGTTGCGGCCCTATGCTCCCCTGGGAGTACACAGGATTAAGTCAGTAAGTCATGACCTACAAACTATCAACAACTTCAACCCTATATTCGTGAATATAGAAAGTGTCAAAAGTGTTGCCGATAGTTTTGTATTGTTAGTTTGACTAACAACTTAGTATCACAGAATGCTGAGATATTTTAACGTGAAGAGTTTCTTTCAGAAAAGATGTGGCAGATGATGTTAAGGTCATCTGTTACTTTGGCCAACGGTTAACAAGCAGGGTTTTATGTGGTCGCCACAACGACCAACTGCCTTAACTTTCCACAACTAAAGTCAGGTACCCATGAAAATTGGGTAGACTCAGAGGGGTGTCCTAAAAATCCCAAATTTAAAAAAAAAAACAAGTCTTTATCGGGATTCGAACCCAGGACCTCAGGTTCAGAAGCCAAGCTCTTGGCCATTCGACCACCGCGTCCCCTATTAATGTGTTACATTGTTAATATTCACATGTATGATATGAAGTGATAGTTATAGATATATTTTTAAATCCTAGGCGTCCCTTTTTAAGACCACATCAGGAATGAAAATATTAGATTTAGAAACAGAATTATTAGATTATTATGGAACAGTTACAGGAATAAGATAAAGATGAACACAGAAAAAGCGATGGGAAGACATTAAAGAATGTACGGGCCTGTCAGTGACTGAAATTATATTAAATGCAAAGGACAGAGAGAAATGGAGAAAGACTAAGCTCCTATTTCTAAATTGTGTCCCTAGGTGTTATGTACATGCTTTTAGTTTTGTGATGTATTAAATTTTCAATTTTTGATACATGTCTGGTTAGTGGTCTGTAAAAGTGAATGTGGGTGTGTTGTTTTGAAGTGAACAATTTTCTTGAGTCTAAAACTGAAATAATATAAGGTTAAAGAGAGGTTTTCAGAAGACCTATCAACTCTACCTATACATTTTAAACGAAGAGCTTTTATTTTGTTTTTAAATTGTGTAGGCTTAGCTTTCCTTCCTTTTTATTTTGTATTAGTATGTTGTGTTTGATATTGAACATTGTGTTTCTAAAGATACTTTATCTAATGATTTTGTATATGTTTTTTTATGAAGTTATGAGGTGGGTCCGCACTCTTGGTCAGGTACAGAATTATGGGTAACATCAGGCTGTTTACTATTATCATCTTTCCAAAAAATCATACTACCCATATATTGATAGATTCTTATTATTTTATTGCCTGCTATCTCATCCCATTATTTATTTATGTAAAGTGATGGATTTTTCGTTGCGCGATTTTAATCTCTTTTCTATCCTAAACCTAAACAGGAAATCTGGGGGGGGGGGGAGGGATATCCCACCTGCCTAACCCCATTATGGCTGATTTTTAGCGGCCCCCGAAAGGGGAAAAGACGCTATTAGTTTTTTTGTGGCCTGTCTGTCCGTCTGTCTGTCTGTCCGTCCGTCCCGTTTAGTGCTCAGAAAGTAGAAGAGAAAATCAAAATCTGACATCACGATAATATAGATCATTCAAAGTTCTGATGCAACGGCTACTTTTTTTTTCTAAAAGCTCAAAATCTAATTTTTTAAAATATTTTATGGAAGCAGTATTTAAAGAGAAAAAACATAATTAGTATGCAATATAAATGAAACCTAATTTAAGACAATTAATAATCTTATACATTGCATCGGATTTCACGTTTCAATTTGATTAAACCAATGAATATTTACTTTCCAAGTTAATAACTTGGAAGTGGCAGAGGCGGCCCCAGTTGAGAGATCAAAGCACGGAAGATGTATATTTCTGTCGTTTATCTTTGATATAGCAATCTCGTGAAGTTTTATCATTTGCTTCCGTCTCCCATGTTGCAGGGTTAATAAAGAAAGTTTTTAAGGAGGCTTTCAAAGTCTCTGATGCGTCTTCTTTGACCATCCAAAGTTCGCTTTCCCTTTGAAAGTGTGTCACATAAACAACTTATATATTTAATTTAGTTTGCGCAAGTCAAGGTCGATTCTCCTGGATAACAAAGAAGTAGCTATTTTTAGATTATTCCGGGAACTGAGCCTCGGGTCACACGTGTGCTGGATGCGTTGATTTGATTGGTGGAAAAGAAGAGCGTCATCAGAAGACCCGGCTAGAAAATTCTAAGGACATCAATTGTTGCATGTTTGAGCTTGTGAACCGATGCGTTTATAATTGCTCTGTATATTATAAGAAAGATGCCTATGTTCTACATTTTATTTCATTGAATTATATCTTGTACATAAGCTGTACTTAAGTTAAATTTGAATTTAAGTTTCCAGTGTTTTATTTCAACAAAGAAGTTATTCATTTTGAATCCTAGATCGTCTCTGTTCATTTTTGTATTAACTCAAGATATAGTCCCCGGCAGCACAAGACTACTCTCCTATTAGACAGCAACTTCTTATTGCACTTCGAGATAAAGTTGGTGATGTCATCATTCATCGATAGGAGAGACTTGTGACAGAAAGCTTACCTTAAAGAGCCTACTGTGATTGTACATTGTATGGCCACTTTAACCTTTACCAAAAGCTTTTTTTTTAATTAATTGGTGCCGGTACTCATTGATGGATTGCCTAACTTTTAACTACTAATACAATAATATTAAACTTTGAAATAAAGAAAAGTAATATTTTCCCCCACATTGAAAAAGTTACCGGTACGCAGAACCGATGCGTACCGACACAAAAAAGTACTGCTTTTACCTATCCCTTAGTCTATTGGTTCGTGGGGCATCACGCAAGATTTGCTGTCCATTTTTTTTCGTCCCTCTCTGTCTTTTGGCTTTGTTAGAACCTCGTGGCAGTCCATAGTAGGCCAGTTTATTCTTTTATGTTTTCACCCCATCGCTTTCTCTGTTTGCCTCTTCTTCTTTTTCCTGGTAATGTTCCCTGAAGGAAGGCGTTTGCAAGCCCCGAAGATCTTGTAATAAAACCATAGATTTATAGCTTGCTTTTTGTCACAATAGTTAGCAGGTCATCACGAGGTTCAATTGCTGCAGTAACCATGCCTCTAATGTCTTGGTTTGTGATGCGGTCATTACATGTTATACCTAGGATAATAAGATCTTTCTGTTACATCTCACTGTCTGGCCACTTTATTATCAGAAAAATTGTAAGAAGGATCATGCCTTCTATAAAGATGCACATATTATATCAAAGGTGAATAATTAGGTCGGGATGATGATTGACCGATAAATTCTAGTTATGTGCCTTAGGTTATGTCTAGCTTGTTCTCAACATAGGATGAACTGGCAATGACAATTTACATATTATTTTTAAACTTTTTCTTTTTATGAAAGGTGTACTACCAAGATATGTAATCTAAGCATTACGTACATTTTCTATTCATTTTTTAGAGGCCCCCGAAAGGGGAAAAGACGCTATTAGTTTTGTGTGGCCTGTCTGTCCGTCTGTCTGTCTGTCCGTCCGTCCCGTTTAGTGCTCAGAAAGTAGAATAGAAAATCAAAATCTGACATCACGATAATATAGATCATTCAAAGTTCTGATGCAACGGCTACTTTTTTTTTTTCTAAAAGCTAAAAATCTATTTTTTAAAAATATTTTATGCAAGCAGTATTTAAAGAGAAAAAAACCTAATTAGTATAAAACCTAATTTAAGACAATTAGTAATCTAATACATTGCATCGAATTTCACGTTTTTATTTGATCCAATCTATGAGTATTTACTTTCGAAGTTAATAACTCATAAAAGAGGTGTGGCAGAGGCGGCCCCCGTTGAGAGATCAAAGCACGGAAGATGTATATTTCTGTCGTTCATCTTTGATATATTTTTTTTTAAAATGAACTTTTAAAAGCGACAAAGAGAGTTTGTGTGATAAATAAACTCAGAGGCGGCCCCAATTGAGAGATCAAAGCACGGAAGATGTATATTTCTGTCGTTTATCTTTGCTATACTTTTTTTAATGAACTTTTAGCAGCGACAAAGAGAGTTTGTGTGATACACAAACTCAGAGGCG
>JADKLZ010001913.1:953105-971010 GCA_021533235.1 Biomphalaria straminea
TATGTATGCATAGCTTTAATCATAACATAAAAAACTGAAACAATAATAACAAACATTACAAATGACAATTTATTTTTATTTTAAACATTACAGAATTAAGAACTGAAAAACAATTCAAATACATATTTTAACAATTATTTACAATTATTTAACAATTTATAACAAAAATATTTATTATTCATTATTCATTATTACTGCATTATAACCCTCTTGGCAGGAAAAAAAAGCTTAATGTCTTCCACCTCCGATGCCTAAGGGATCTTTAAAATAAGTTGGCAAGATAAGATAACCAATGAGGAAGTGCTTCGAAGAGCAGGATGTTGCCAGGACATCCGCTCTGTTATCAGCAGCAGACGCCTTGGCTGGCTTGGCCACGTTCGTAGAATACCAGTAGGTCGACTCCCACTGGATATTCTGTATGGCGATCTAAAAGAAGGCAGAAGATCCGTTGGTCGCCCACTCTTACGTTATACAGATGTATGTAAACGGGACATGAAGCTCCTTAAGATCGACATTAGCAGCTGGGAAGAGGTGGCACTGGATAGATCCACATGGAGAGAGACCATAAAGGAGGGGTCTTTGATTGCATATGCCATACACAACAGAAGCAGAAAGAAGGGTGAAAATGCAACGGCGCCTGGTGACTAAATATGCTCGACCTGCGATCGCAGCTGTGTATCAAGGATCGGCCTCTTTAATCACACAAGAGCTTGCAAGGGGAAAAGATCGTCTCTCGAGAAGTAAAATGCCACAGATTATAATTCTTAAATTTGGTATTTTTTGACCTGTTATGTACATATATGTTTATGAATTGGAAGCTTGGGTAAAATGTATCTAAAAAAAAGGAATTTATCATTCTAAAAGGTGCACATAATGTTTTACTTTATATTGATTGTATACAATAAGATTTGAGTATTTGTACTAAACGGTGAAAACAATTCAAATGTAACCAAAGTAGGAACGATAATACAACTACGTTTAAAAATGTATATATGTAAAAGATAATTAGGAACATTAAATTGCAAAATATAAATGGCATAGCTTTTATGTCCACTTTTGTGATTGAAACTAAAATGAACTACTTTGATTAGACGTTGCGCCATCGCCAATATGAACTATGTTTAAACATTTTGAAAATAATACTTATGTGTCTCCACATCATTAATGTATTTAATATTAGATATTGCAATAAAATAAGTCACAAAAAATATAAAAACATGATATTGTACACATTATTTAAATAAAATTAAAGTTAAGTTGATATTTACTTACGGTTACATATTACATTACAAGCACTACAAATACATGGTAACAGTCAGTGTTAAAATGCAAGAAACGCTAATAAAAATAAAGGAAGAGAAAGAGAGAGAGAGAAAGATAGAGATTCCCATTCAAATGTAGATTCTAATTAGATTGAAGGAATAACAATAATTATGTCAAAAATGGGAAGTGGTGGCTACGTGTTAAAGCGATCTGCTTATGAACCGATGATTCAGGGATCTAATCTCAATAACAAATGGGAAAGATGAGCTTCAGGATTTCAGAACACCTTGAGTTTATTCAAGTATATAGGGAACGTAACATAAATTGTACAAAAATAGCGAAATGCCAACCTCATTGACCGTCGTAGACTTTTTGTTCTGGGTTATTACATTCAATTCAAAGCCTTTAACCCATTACACATTTCAATATACAATACAATTTTATACTTGTCAAATACCCGTTATTGCCTTTTTATAATATTACATTATTCAACATGAGCACGGTTATCTTATAAAACTACAAATTATATCATAGCGAATTATTGATAAGAAACACACTAAAAAGAGTGTTTAAATGAACAAAAAAAGATACGCCCTCTATTAAAAATATTTATTATTTTCTTATTCTGAAAGCAATTATCCACAAAATAGGGTTCCACAGCATATGAAAAAGTGTTAGAGATGAACCTTAGTCGTTCTACGATTGAAAGAGGCCAATAACATTATCCACAGAGACCAGGTGTTTATCGCTCGAATTTAAAATGTAAATTTGTATTCTTATTTGAATTTACTGCAAACTGTCACTTGGTTGACTATCAATTGTTTCATCACATTCCTGAAAAAATATAATGCTTACAATTATAGATGTTTTAATAAATCAATTATTAACAATAAAAAAAAAAACATTTTGAAACCGACGGTTAACGAATAAGTCAATTGTTTCAAAACTAGATATAAAATTAAGGTTATTCAACGACCAAATGAAATCTTTGTAAACTATTGTATAAAGATAAAAACAACATACGGGTGAGAGCTTGTCTCCAACACGCTCCTTCTGCAAATAAAGAAAAATAAAAAAGACAAAATGTTCAATAGTATAAAATGGAGACTTATTTAGTAAATATCAATATGTATCATTAAACAATAGAATGACCAATTTAACTTGCTTCATGTTTAACAATATTAAAGCTCAAATTATTTTAAAAAATATATATATTTATTAGTTACTATGATTTATTTCCACCTTTTATTCCTTAATAGGATAAGGGAAAATTCCAATATTTTGTGTGTCTAAACAAATAAACAACTAAGCTGAAACGTGAAAACATAATCTTTTTTTTACCTAGACACATTCAAAAGTATGTCAAGATGATAACATATACTAATTCGTATTTAAATATACTAATCTGTATATACGCCGTATAGAGAAGATTCAATATCTTAGATGAAAATTCATTATATCAATACATATTTTGTTAAGCAATTTTGAATTCCAATGTTGTCTAATTTATGAAACCGATTTCATTTCGCTAATTGTCACGCTCAACTGTACCTGTCGGCTAGCTTCCTTTATTTAACTGACCATGTTCATTACAAGCAGTGTTTGTGTAAACCTAAATAACTATGATCGAAATATATGTTGATTTTTTTTTTTTTTTGGTTTGTTAGGTTTGTTAGGTTAAAAGGAAGATCAGAATTTCGGAGGACCTTGAATAGATATTTTAGTAACTAAATATTCCGATCACCGAAACATAGACAGCTCTATGGGGGGAGAATATGATAAAATTATCAAAAGGTTTTCCTAGTGTTAGTTTCTGTACATTATTTACCTTGGTGTTGAGTAGTGTAGGGGGAAAGTATGAGTCGAAAATCTTATGAAATAAGAGGATCAGTCGTAGTTCAATGGAATAAATAGAAGGAATAGAAGCGAAATAGAAGAAAGGTAGGGACAATCCATTACACGTTTCTACAGTAGAATGTATACCTTTAATTAGTTATAACTTATTTTATTTATTATTTTACTTTTGTTGTAACAAATATCGACTTTAAAGTTGGATATATGTATGTTCTAAACTGATTATAATGAGTGTTAAAAATGCAAATAGGGATGTCTTCCTATAACTTGGTGCCTCGCCCTAGTGCTGGACTTTTGGTCAGTGGACATCGAGTGGGAAGAGGCACCTCACGTTTCCAGTGACCGATCTTTATGGAGACTGCTAGCTGCCCATTGCGCCGAACGGTGCAGGAATATTTAAGACCAAGTGCGTTTAAAGAATCTACATTAAAAATAATATAAGCCTACATATGTTGTTGTACAAGTTGTTTGAAGCTATGAACTATTGACTGAGCTTTAACATCCAGTAAAATTACAAATAGTCTTTCTCATAATGCATTATCTATTAATCTGTTGACAGTGATTTCTTTTTAACTTGCTTTATTATCTTTACATATAAAACAGAGGGGGGAAAGCTTACTTTACTTTTTTTAATGCGTAAATCTATTTACATGAAAAATGCAATCTTACTCATTCGAAAACTTGATTGAAAAAATATTTAAAAATTTGTGTTTTGAAGAAATACAAGTAAACAACTTTAAAATATTGTTACAAATGAACAGTGACAAGGGGAGGTCAGCATGTGACACCATCAAGATAACTCAGCATTGAGTCTCTCCCCTATCTACTCGGCAAACAAAGACAGGATGTGCCATGCCCTTACGTTTGATTCTAGGGGATACATGTATACGCAAAGACAGGATGTGATTGTTATTCCGAAGATACCAGCAGTGTTTGGACAATTTCGGAGAAATGATTAGGGACTGTATATAAGCCAGAGAGTGAATGTGAAAAGTTAGTCGTAGTATGCAGTCGTAGTATGCAGTCGTGCAGTCGTGATTAGAGTCGTAGTGAGTCGTCGTTAGAGTGGAGTACTGCCAGAGATGTGTGCGACTTGAAGCAAGTTAACTAGGGTAGAATTAACGGGAGCTGACTGGAAAAGTCTATACAAGCGAACTACAGTGGACTTGAGTCGTTACAGTCAATACAGTCGATGTAAGACGTGTACGGCTCTGACTTGTGTAGTGAGGACGACTCGGAACAATTGAGTGGAGCGTAATACTGCTCGATGAAAGTTGAGAAAGACTGAAGTGCGATTTGAAGTACAGTGAATTGTAAACAACCAGATTTGTACAGTTTTCTAAGCTACTAGTTACAGTCAGTTTATATTCAATAAAATTATATGAGGTTGAAAGTTTAGTTGTCAAGTTCTTTGCAGTGTTTTGATTTGTGTGCCTACTAATACAGTTAGCCATAAGATTCAGAAATACGTAACAATATTATGAAATCGAATCTCTATTACATTTCTCGTTTCTCATATCTAACTGTGACGATTAACGGAGAGACGTTTGACTATACAAATTATGAATGGATTTTTTTTAGTATGCATATAGTTATAGGTCATAGCTTTAAACATCTTGCTTAATATAAATATTAATATTATTGTTTAAATCAGAATGAAATAGTATATTAAACATACTTATTGAAAACAACAATTCATTTAAAAATGTATTCATTTATTTTTTCTTAGAAACATTCATTTGTATTTGAATAATAATAATGAGTGTAATGGTTATTCTAAACACATTCAAGTTATTAAAACTGTTATTTTTTCTTACCAATTTCATTTTTCTTTTCTGCTTGCATTTGTCACAACTCAGTTCTGTCAAATAAAAAAAATAATCCTTTTATGAGTGAATTTTAATAATTAAAAGAAGCTATACTGATTAATACAAACGCGTTTTTTTCAATCAAATAAAGCACATTTTCGTATTTAATTATAACAAACGAATATATGACTATATTTAGTGTTTGTAAAAATATTATATAAGTTATAAAAAAGATATGTTTTCATATAATTCTTTTTTTTTTAATTATTGACATCTTACTATATTTTGTATTTGTTTTATAAATACCTTTGCTTATGTGCATCTTTAGAAAAAAATCAGAGCTTGAAATGAAAAGATGACCAATAAGGTCAGCACAACTTTACTCCCCCAAACAAAAGTCAGGTAGCCATTAGAGTTGGCTGGACTCATGGGATCCCGAAAAATGCCGAAAGGCATCCTATTTTCACCGATATTAAAACCCACGACCTCCAAGTTCAGAAACCAAGCAATTAACCACTTATCGGTTACGCTCCCAAAGAATCATTATCTAAACTCAAATCTCTATTGGCATCAACTTCGAGACATTAAACAATATAATTTGGAAGGCTAATAAAAAGATAAAGGTTTGCAAAACTTTCAAACATTCAAAAAATAAAGTTCAGAATACACCCACAAAATCTCTCTTTGACCTGACATTGAGAAGTTGATGATCATCAATCATTGGGGACAATCCAAAAAGGGAAAATTTCAATAGTCCCAATTTTGAGCTTCAGGAACATACATTTTCACATTATTATGTATAGTTCTGATTTGAAAAATTATAGGTGGTCCTATCGGGATAATTTAAAATAGGTGTTCTTTCTTCTAATGTAAGTCTTTGAGAAGGACATATTTCTGTAAACAACATATTTCACTATACAGCTGGCAGAGTCAACTTGTCTGGTAATGACGTATTTTTTTATTTAAATTATTATGGCTCAAGAAGTCCACGAAAAACAGCTCTTTGTGAAACCTTTACTAAAACAACAAATCTCTATGTGAAACGTAGGAATGGAAGTCGAGCATCCAAAACTTTAAAAACAAAATGTTCCCAATGTGTTTAGCGATAGTTAACGATACATATTAACTTTTACATAATGGGCTTTAATTTTAATTTTGTTAGAAAATATATTGTAAAAAATATAAATTCAACTTAAAATGTAGTTTTAAATTTCTTTTTCTCTCCTCATGTCACTGGTTGGAAATTATTTAAACAAAATGTGTAATTTGAAATTGATAAATTTTCAAAAATTCAATATAACTTAAGCAGGGGGTCCATGGAAAACCAAAAAAAAACATGTCAAGGGTATACGAGACAAAAAAGTTTAGGAAGTACTGGTCTAGACTCTAGACTAGTCTAGACAATGCAGCAGGTGACACTTTCGTTGCATCTAATTGGTATGTCATGATGACTTTTTGTTACACCCATAGCATTATAATGTAGTTGTAAAATGTTTTGAAATAAATGTATAATAATAATCAAATGAATAAACTTTTAAGTGTAAAAGTAACAAATAATTATTTTCTTGATCAGATCTAGCCTTGGTAAATGAAAACATAGTGAGATGTATGTCATTGACATAAATCTTTTAGGCCTTCACAAACAGCTGTTGTTTAATTGAATTTTTTTTGGCTTTTTTTTTGTTTTTTTAATTAGGAATTCTTAACTGTTCCAATTAAAGTGACTTAGATATACAAATAACTTCACCTTAAGACAGAAATTGTTTTGATTTAAATTAAGAATTACATTGTCTTTTGATCTTCATTTTCGTTTCATACTTATTTGAATTATTCCACTACCTTGCTAAGGCTAGTGATGTACTCAATGGCACTATAACTACTGCGTTCATAGGTTTGGGTGACTATTTATATTCTTCAACGTGTACTTTGACTTCTTTACATATTGTTATAAACTTGGTGGTGGTACAGACGGGGGTGATAGCACTAGCGGAACCAGAACTTTGGAGTGGGGTGGCGATTTTTTCCAAACCCTAACCCTAACGCCCAGTAAACCCTAACCCTATGCATAAACAGCATTATATATATATATATATATATATATATATATATACGATAACAAAGAGCAGTGTTTTTTTACCTTCGTAGAAAAAACAAAAAAAAAGATAGTCATTAGGCAAGCTGGGTGTCTGAGGGAGGGCTGTAAGTTTCGCAGGTGGGATTCGGGGCCAAGCCCTGACGCCAAAAGCGTTTTCTTGCATTTTTAACTGCAGTAACGCATTCTCCTGACATCTACAGCTCATTATTTATCAATGGGGCTCGGGGCGAAACCTCGACGCCAAAAAACGTTTTCTTGCATTCTCCACCGAAGAAACGCATTCTCCTGACCTAAAGCTAACAATTCATCCTATTAAAAAAGAACCGTTTGAATAATGTTGAAAAATATTCTAATAATATCCATCCATACAAATATCCATCGCCCCCTCCCCACTTCACCATATCGGCCAACATACTAGAGGGGGGAGGACGAAATAATCTAAGAATGGGTAGAAATATAAATAATTAGTATAAATTATTAACACCAAATGTGTGAATTCTAAACTAAAATTCGTCCGCCCCAAACCCAAAATTGGACCGCCTCTCCACTCGAAAGCTTATAAGGGGGGGGGGGGGCGGAATTGATGCCACCACCCCCTCCCGACCCCACCATATCGGCCAACATACTAGAGGGGGGGGCGAAATATAAATAATTAGTATATATTTTAAATACATGGGGTGTATGGGGTATCTAGAAAGGGTAGCACCTCTAGTGGACAGGCAGTCATACCCTTTTCTCGAGGGTAGCTTGGTCCACTCTTGGTCCCCACTCGATACCCAACTCTCTCTTGTGGCTCCCAGAAGCTCTAGCATGCGCAGCGGCCACACCCCGGAAACGGTTTTGACTGGCCGGCTACACCAGGCAGAGGGTATCTGACGTGCCCATGGCACTCAGTACACTGAGGTTTTTGTCAAACTTAGCCTGTGAAGTCTGGACTTGGCGGCCTGTGCGAAACGTGAAAAACATAAAGGCATATACCAGCACAGTGCTGTGGAGCACTTAAGAGCAGGACAAGACACGCAGTCTCTGGTCATCCACTGCACCCAAGCTTGTCCCCGGACGTCTTGACCAAATCTGGCTTCCGGAAAAGGATGGGCTATAGGGCGAGAGAGTGAGGTCGACGTGTTTCGCGAATCCTCCTCACTATAATCCAAATTCCAGCGCAAGTCACTTGTCACCCCCCCACCAAACACAACCAAACCAAAGCCCTGTGGCGACAGGCAAGCAGTAAAGCGGTAGGTGTGGGCACACTGGAAGCGTAGCTGCAACCCTGCACACAGGCAGCTCAGGCCATATGGTCGTTCACCACTGACACAGAGCAGCAGCGGAGTCCGACAGCCCCCCTGAGCGGCTGAGCAGCCCTATTTAGGAGTGCACTGCTCACCTCCATAGCATGAGAACAGGGCTAGAAAAGGGGCCCCAAAAATTGCCTACTCTAAACTACCCTAGCCAGCCTACCGCAGTTGGCGGGAACTCTACTCAAGCGGTCGAAATCAAAAGAAAAAGACGAGGATAGTTCCTCTTATCATAGGCGCATGGAATGTGCGCACACTTCTTGACAATGACACTTCTGACAGGCCACAAAGACGAACTGCACTAGTAGCCACGAAGCTCCACCGATATAACATTGACATAGCAGCACTAAGCGAGACTCGTTTTGCTGATGAAGGTGAACTCTGTGAAAGAGGATCTGGATATGCTTTTTTCTGGAGCGGTAGAAGCACTGAAGTATGACGTGAACTAGAGTCGGCTTTGCCATAAAGACATCATTATTATCTAAACTAGTCGGGCCTCCCAAAGGAATTAGTGACAGACTAATGATCTTAAAGCTGCCTTTACTAAACGGGAAGAAACACATTTCCATTGTTAGCTGTTACGCACCCACCATGACCGACCCAGATGACGTCATAGCAAAATTCTACGAAGAACTAAACTCCACCATACGTGATATCCCGAAAACAGAAAAGCTTCTCATTCTCGGTGACTTCAATGCAAGAGTCGGCTCTGACCATCACATCTGGAAAGGAGTCTTAGGCAAATTTGGGATAGGTCAATGCAACAGCAACGGACTATTACTACTCCAGACCTGTGCTGAACACAAGCTGCTCATATCAAACAAAATATTCAGTCTTCCAATGAGAAAGCGAACCTCCTGGATGCAACCCCACTCCTAACACTGGCACCTCATAGATTACGTCATCACCAGACAATCTGACCGTCAGGACATATGTGTCACCAAATCTTGCTGTGGTGCAGAGTGTGGAACAGACCACCGCCTCATCATCACAAAGCTCAACATTCGTATTCAACCTAAGAAGGCTAAACACTGCCAGCCTAGTGGATGACAAAACTGAAAAGTCGTTCGCAGATGCGATAGAGAACTGCCTCAAGTCCACCTCTCTTATTGAATCGAATGTAGATAAAAGCTGGGAATGTTTCAAAGAAGCTATCCATTAAGCATACTCGGACCTATGGAGAGAAAACATCAGGATTGGTTTGATGAAAACAGTACTGAGATCAGAAAACTGTTAGATGAAAAGCACAAGCTCCTTAAACTGTATCTGAACAACCCAAACTCCCATTCCACTAAAGATGCATTCACCAACATCTGTAAAAATGTGCAAAAAAAGTACGCCAAATGCAAGATACCTGGCTTAGCAAGAAAGTGGAAAAAATACAGGAATTTGCCGACAAGCACGACATGAAGAACTTCCTCCATGCCATAAACGAAATCTATGGACCCACAAAGTCAGGCTCATCTCCTCTATTAAATGCTGATGGGACTATTCTATTGACAGATAAGGAAGAAATCCTAAAACGCTGGGCCAAGCACTTCGAAAAGAATCTCAATACACCTTCCATCAAAAAGGAAGCGGCCATAGACAGGCTACAGTGAGTACCAATAAATGAAAAAATGGATGACCCTCCCACGCTAAAGGAAACCGATGTTGCCATTCAACTGCTTGCAAGCGGAAAAGCCCCAGGAGCTGACTCCATTCCCGCAGAGGTCTACAAAAAAGTGGACTACCCCTGATCGAAAGACTTCATGAGCTATTTTCAATTATGTGGGAAAATGAGTCAATACCACAAGGCTTTAAAGATGTCACAATTGTCCATTTATGCAAGCGAAAAGGAAACCGCCAAATCTGCGACAACCATAGAGGGATATCTCTTCTTTCTATTGCTGGGAAAATCCTTGCACGCATCCTACTAAATCGGCTCATGCAACACATAGAACATGGTATACTACCAGAAAGCCAGTGCGGCTTCAGAAAAGAGCGTGGAACCATTGACATGATCTATGCGGCAAGGCAGCTCCAGGAAAAATGCCAAGAACAAAATGCTGACCTCTTCTCAAAATATGTCGACCTAACGAAGGCATTCGACACTGTTAGCAGTGAAGGTCTCTGGAAGATTATGTCAAAGTATGGCTGTCCACGAAATTTCATTAGCATGGTGAGACTATTCAACGATGGCATGAAGGCCCGCGTCCAAGAAAGTGGTGAACCATCAGAGCCCTTCGAAGTATCAAACGGGGTAAAACAAGGCTGTGTCCTAGCACCTACACTGTTCAGTATCATGTTTTCCGCTATGCTGACAGATGCATTCACGGATAGAGAAAACAAAGGAATAAATATAACATACAGATTTGATGGTGGCCTATTCAACCCGAGAGGGCGCGGTGGCTGAACGGTAAAGCGCTTGGCTTCCGTACTGGAGGTCCCGGGTTCAAATCCTGGTGAAGACTGGGATTTTTATTTCGGGAGTTTCGGGCGCCCTTGAGTCCACCCAGCTCTAATGGGTACCTGACTTTAGTTGGGGAAAAGTAAAGGCGGTTGGTCGTTGTGCTGGCCACATGACACCCTCGTTAACCGTGGGCCACAAAATCAGATGCCTTTTACATCATCTGCCCTATAGACCACTAGGTCTGAAAGGGGAACTTATTCAACCCGAGGCGGCTCAAAGCAAAATCAAAAACAAATTCAGCAGTAATCAGATACTTGCTATTTGCCGACGACTGCGCCCTAAATGCCTGCTCTGAAGACGATCTACAGAGCATCGTCAGTGACTTCTCAAGAGCGTGCTCAGACTTTGGCCTTACCATTAACACAAATAAGACTGAAGTCTTATATTTACCTGCTCCTGGGAAAGCCTACTCGGATACAAGCATCACTATAAATTGACACGATATAAATGCAGTGGACAAATTCACATATCTTGGCAGCACACTCTCCAGAAATGGAAATATCGATAACGAAATCAACCTTCGCATCGCCAAGGCCAGTGCATCATATGGCAGACTATCAAATAATGTTTGGAACAGACATGGTATCACCACAAACACAAAGCTAGGGGTCTACCGAGCCGTCATCCTACCTACATTGCTCTATGCCTCAGAAACATGGACAGTATACAGAAGTCATGCCAAGAAACTAAATCACTTTCACATGACATGTCTAAGAAAAATACTAAATGTCAAATTGCAAGACAGAATGCCAATTACTGAAGTTCTTCAAAGAGCGGGTCTGCAAAGCATCCACAAAATCCTGATGCAGTCCCAGCTGCGATGGGCAGGGCACGTGTGCAGGATGGAGGACCAAAACGTCTCATGTATGTCCTATTAAGAGAAGGAAAGCGCTCGCAAGGTGGTCAAAAAAACGCTTCAAGGACACCCTCAAGCTTCTCTAAAGGAGTTCAACATTGACCCAGGCTGCTGGGAGACAGAGGCATATGACAGAGTATCATGGCGCCGCGCTGTGAGATCCGGCGCACAGGTTGCTGAGGAAAAAAAGAACAACGCTGGCGAAAGAAAAACGCCAGAGAGGAAAGCAAGGCAAACAACACTAGCTCCAGCTGGAATTACCTGCCCAGCGTGCGGCCGAACATTCCGGGCTCGCATAGGTCTCACCAGCCACATGAGGAGGCACAAATCACCAGTGCAAAGCCCTCAGCCCACTGGATGACAAAGTGGTCATCATCGAACTCGATGGACGAACTATATATATTTAATACATGTAATAAGTTCGTACACCGATTGTGTGAATTCTATATTAAAATTCGTCGGCCGAGTGGGGGGCGATAGTTGCTACCGCCTTTCCCCCTAGATCCGCCAGTGGGTGGTACTGGTGTGTGTAGTCAGCCGACACAAATCGCCCTAGGCCAGACGAGCGGTCAAGCGTGACCTGTTACAACGGTCAACCGAGATGAGTCGCTTCGGGAAGGATCGCCCTCCACCCAGAAACGTCGAGCGGCTTTCTGTCAGGTTCGAGAAAGCCACCAAATTCTATATATTGTAATAACTTATAAAGTAGGCAAGTCAACGAACAGATTGGAGGCAATAATAAAGTATGTATTTTTTAGAATTTAACAACAAATTAGTTGGACTTCCGCTAATAAGTCACATGAACTAATGTCTTAGGTTCTTAGAGTCCTACTTATATATACTAGACAGATATTACCAGCTACCAGCGGGTCTTAGCTTGCGTATTGCTGATGTAGTCATTGATGTAGTGCATTAGAAACAATAAAAGAAAGTAATAATGTTGTAAGCAAAGCGAATGCGTGAATTCACGTGAAAAATAAATTATGAATGGAGCTAAATATAACAAATTGACCTTAATTTACGCGATTTTAGGATAATAGTTGCAATCATGTAAAAATGCTTTAGAAAACATATTTCAATGCTAATTTGATTAAAATTTGAAATGAATGGATTATAATTAGTAGGTTCATGTGTTGAAGCTTAAAACTATCTTTGCGAAGAGAAGTTCTATCATCTTTGAGTTGAATTGCAGTTTTAGAACTAGACCTAGATCTAGGAATAGAGAGATGTGTAAACTTTCGGTAATGTCTAATGAAAGTATGTTCAACAGGATTTTTATATTCGCAGATACAAAGAACGAATTTATGTAAAAATTCTTTTGAATCACAAATTCGAAGGTTAATTTTGTTAAATAATTAAATCATTAGACTATATTTAGTATTTTCATGCGTCAAAGTAAAAATCTATAAGTGCAAAGTGTATTTCTAAAAATTAGATCTAGATCAAAATCCTTTCGATCTTTTCTCATGTCAACATTTGTAAACAAAGCCTAGATCCATAAAATATTATAGCTGTAATGGAGTTGGGCAACTTTATTTTTTTTAGGGTTTTAAGTTTGTTTTAGCGCTACAATTCATACACAGAGGTCTAAGTTAGTACCCAAGGAACATTTCTGTCAAGTTTTGTCAAGATTGGTGAAACAGTTTTGATTTCTATACGGAGACATACATACATAGACACATACATTCGCCTTTGTTTTCCTTTTATATATTACTAGACAAATATTATCCGCTGCCAGCGAGTCTTAACTTGCGTATTGCTGATGTAGTCAGTGATATAGTGCATTGGAAACAATTAAAGAAAATAATAATGTTGTAAGTAAAGCGAATGCGTGAATTCACGTTAAAAATAATTATGAATGGAGCTAAAAGTATCAAATTGACCTTAATTTAAGCGATAGTAGGATAATAGTTGCAATCATGTAAAAATGCTTTAGAAAACAAATTTCAATGTTAATTTGATATAAATATGAAATATGAAATGTTCATGTGTGAAAGCTTAAAACTATCTTTGCGAAGAGAAGTTCTATCCTCTTTGAGTTGAATTACAGTTTTAGACCTAGACCTAGAATCCTAGATCTAGGAATAGAGAGATTGTATCCTTTCGGTAATGTATAATGAAAGAATGTTCAACAGGATTTTTATATTCGCAGATATAAAGAACAAATTTATGTAAAAATCCTTTTGAAACACAAAATCGAAGCTTAATTTTATTAAATAATAAAATCATTAGGCTATATTTTGTATTTTCATGCGTCAAAAAAAAAAAAAGTGCAAAGTGTATTTCTAAAAATTAGATCTAGATCTAAATCCTTTCGATCTTTTCTCATGTCATCGTTTGTAAGCAAAGCCTTGATCCATAAAATAGTTAAGCTGTAATAGAGTTGATCAACTTTATTTTGTGAGGGTCTTAAGTTAGTTTTAGGGCTACAATGCATACATTTAGATATAACTTAGTACCCAAGGAACATTTCTGCCAAGTTTTATCAAGATCGGTGTAACCGTTTTGATTGCTATACGGGACATACATACATCTTTCTTTTTTTTCACACATTGTAAAAATTAGAAAAGGTAGCGATTTTTTAAATCAATTTTTCGATATTGTATAATTGCTGTGGTCTTTTAATATCACAATATCCTAACAAATATACAGTTGTACTAATTGTGCAGTATTTTACTTTTTACACTCGAGTATAATGTTCCGGAAACTTGAAACTATCTTACTAGTTGTTATTTCTGGTCACGTTTTTCAATGGTAGATACTTAATCAAGAGACTCGAACAAGACTATCCAAAGACTATTCCGAGAAATTCCTGATCTGGAAAACACTGCTCGGTTTATCTCATATATAGGAATTCTGATCTAAACCCTACAACATGTAAAAATGATAACGAAGAAGAAGAAGAACAGATTTATGTATACCCAAATTTATTGTAGGCTGGGTGTTTCCTTCAGGCTTTAAATTTAATCCCCGCATTTTAAGAGAGTTTTCGGTCATGCCTAATTTTCCCCAAATACTGACATAAAAAGAACATCTAGGTCTAAATACTGTGAGCGGAATATCCATTGGACAAGGTGGGGTTGGCTAATGGTCCATTATCCGCCATCCACAGAGCTCTCCAAATGGAACTATTTTGCAGTAGAAAGCTTAAGGTGGACTGTGCTCTGGGTAGGTCCTGTGGAATCGTCTCATCCTGGATCCAGGCCCCTTCACGATATGAAATTCACCAGATCCAAAAAAAAAAAAACACTTCATGATGGGTTTATAGTCAGTAGTAGAGTGTAGTGAGACATAGACCTCTGTCTGGGGTAGTGCAATCAAGACCTCCGTCAAAAAGCACCTAGAAGGGGGAGGTCCACTATTGTCCCCTTAGTGAAATGCAAGTGAAAAGGCAGTTGGGTTATTTGTTGCTCTTGGTCATTTTTAAGCCCCGATCGCCACAAAGTGGATGTTTTGAGTCAGAGTTTTCCTTCTCCTAGATGGGTTGCATTTTTTTAGGCTAACGTGCCCCATCAACACGAAGCTATGGGAAATGAAAAGGCAGATTAGCTATCAAAGGCAGGTTCATCTATGGAACAACAAGACATCTGTTAACTACCTCACCCTAAGGTCAATGTTAGTCAACAATCACAAAGAGGATTGGCTCAACCTATTGGCATCAGGAAACACAGCCAGAGCCACGTACAAAGAAATGACTATGCCTATGAAACTGGACTTTATTAACTTCCTTCCCCGCAAAGAATAATCTACATTTTTCCAACTAAGAACAGGACACACACCTCTATTAAATTACCATCTGAACAAAATAAACTCCACAAAACTGACCCTTTGCAGACACTGCGCCCACCCTTATAGATCTGTAAACCATATCCTCTTTGAATGCCCATCCCTAACCCACCTTAGGCAGACTCTACTTCCACTACAGCCCAAAATAACCAGCACCCTGTATGACTGTGCTGAACAACTTAAGAAAACAGCACACTTTTTTTCCTTGGCACAGTCTGCAAAACAGCTCAAAGCTCAGAAGCAATAAAGCTGGCTAGAAGAAGAAGTGTACCAAAATAAAGTGAACAGCAGCAAAGTTTTTTTAGTGTGGAAATACAGCTTATGACATCCATGGAAGTACCAACTGGAACTTCTCTTTGCTTTGAGCTATGTCCTCAAAAACTGAATTAGCTTCTGCGATAAATGGTGAGCTGATGGTGTTGAAAACTGTTTGTTTTTGACGTCTTAAAATAAGTTTTTTTCTTTAAATTGCTCAATTGAGGAATTTTAATAAGTGTTGTACTTTTAATCATTTCACAAAAAAATAGTTTCACCTTTCAGCAAATAAGAATGACAAAAACTTTTTCCTGCATGTAGAAATGGATTAGCCTTGTTGATTAGACGTAACATGTATTTGTATTTCATATGCAAACAAAAAATTGCAAAAGTAACTATAAAAAAAACATGACATCTGTCTTCCACAACTCGTTAGAAATATCAACAATGAAGTAACAGTCAATGTCCTTCAAGTAACATAACAATTTCCTCCTCGAGTTTTTATATTATTGTCATTTGCCATGCCCATGCTAAGTTAGCGAATACATGGTTTTATTTTGTTTATAAATAGGATCTACCCTCTAAGCATGATTTACATGATATTGTGACCAATCTAATGTTGAAATTGTATGCAGCGTTGTGCAAACATTCCTATTTAAAGTTTGTGGTTGGGATATTTTGTATATAAAAAACTATTTTTCTCAGTCAAGATTGAGCTTCATCAGTTGTTACACTTAAAATCAAGAAACACTTTATTCCGTGAAACTTAATAAACACAATATGAACGGAATGATAGAAAACAATTGCTGATTATGCCACAGTGTAATTAGATCGTCTGTCGAGTAGCGCTCCAGAAGATCCAAGCTAATAGCTTAGCTTTATTAATTTTGTTTTAGTGGAACATGTTTAGTAGCTTTCTAGTCCCCCCTTACAACCCCTGCGGGCGCCCATGATTGAGATAGGCTTTCCCATACAGATGACTATAAGTGGGTTTCCCTAAAGCTTATTGTTCAGCAAGACATTATTTAGTCAAAAAGTGGCTGTGTTGGTCTGAATAATTTTACCCCAGAGCGGACTAAAGTGGTTGTGTGTGGACGTGAGGAATGTGACCTTCATTGTTGTTTTTTTTTTGTTTTCTACAAAGATGTATGATTTCATGAATTCATGAATGAGATGATAGATTGTGTATATACTTGTACTATATGACTAATGGGGTGTGCCATACTATTTTTAAATGTGTATCTTTTGATTCTTTGTCATATTGGTTAGTCACATTCAATACACACGCATATAAACTCAGACATCTCCAGAGTAATCTGGTGTGCCATACTAATTTTGAACGTGTAACTTTTCCTTATTTTCGGTTAAGAAGACATGAGAATTAACGACCAGTTTATACACACATTTATTTGACTTTTCGTGTGCATAATCTATTTGCATATATGATTATCTGACATTTTAAGACTTTTTGTGCATACATATCTGTAATTATATACCTAGAGGTTATACTTAATAACGTAGGCGATAAAAGTAGGAATCAAACCACCACTGGACAAACGGGTCTGCATACTTTAAACACTGAACAATTGAACTTAATAACCTAATTATAGCAAAAAGCCACATTTGGAATTCCTTTTTAACCCAAGGTTCAATGGTGACTCTTGTTGGCGTCATTTGATACATTGACCCTTTTAAACTATGATCGCTACTACATTTTATAAATAGATCCAATTTGTTATATAACACGGATAGCTCTTTTGTAGCAATCTTCATCTATATTGTTACGATCTTTCTTAACCAGGCCTTCTGTCACAACTGCTCCACAACACAACACATCTAACAAAAAACCTGACATCAAAACTTTCTAGTAACAAGGTGGCGATTTATTTACAAATTACATCTACAGCAAATACGAGACACAATTGGCTACCTAACTTTAAATGCTTTCTAAACAACAGAACTGCCTAACACTACAAGCCTCTCTTCTTAGCTGGTACAGCTACATTTTCAAGACTCGCTCTATTGCTGTCCTGGACCCAACTGTCTCTCGACCGTAAAAGCCTTCAGTCCATGACCATAGCACAGGTCACGCTTGCGTGCACTAGTAGTACACTCCCTTGCTTAACAAGCCGATGACCCTTTGACCTGTGTTATTGGCCTGAGTGGTGTGTGTCAGTAGGCCACAACCACATTAACCCTTTCGGTCCGCCTAGAGTTATTACAATATGTAACAAAACATAT
>JADKLZ010001913.1:979797-1015284 GCA_021533235.1 Biomphalaria straminea
TTATCCGGTGCCTAAATTTCCGGGTGCCTAATTATCCGGGTGCCTAAATTTCCGGGTGCCTAAATATCCGGGTGCCTAAATATCCGGATGCCTAAAGTTCATAAATTCCAAATGTCCCACAACAAGCCGGACAGCATCAGAGCACATAGTCCAGACCAGTGTTCTTCAAAGGGGGCGATATCGCCCCCTTGGGGGCGATTTCGAGGTTTTGGGGGGCGCTGTGAGCCAAAGGGGCGGTACGGGGGCGATTGGCACAAAAGTGGGCGGTAAGGGGGCGCTGGACACATAAGGAACAATGGGTGGCGCAGAGAAGAAACAAAAGAAAAAACAAGGTTACAAAGACAGTTTGTGTGGAAACACAAACTTAAAATCGGCCCCCGAAGTGGTCCACCCAGGCAGGTTTCAATATTTTCAGAAAGAACATCTGAATGAAACTATATCAAAGTTAAATGATGGATCTTATGTAGTGCCCCAGCGGTTGAAATAAATATCTTCCGTACTTTGAACTCTCAACGTTTGCCTTGTAAAGTCGATGTTCTACGAAACTGCCACACCTCTTTTATGGTTTGGTAACTTAGATCAGGGGTCTACAACCTGCGGCTCGCAGGTGTGTGTGAAGCTGCGGCTCTTTAGTTCTACACGCAATTATTATTAATTTTAACGAAAAATTTGTTAAGTAATTCTGAATAGTTTAAAGAGGGTTAGGCACATATTCTATCTCTCAGCTACTCCCCCAATACACGCGTCGTCTAATGTTACCAGCCCGTCAGAAGCTCTCGAATAGATGCCATCGTCGGATGTTTCTATGTACTTTTCAATTCGCTTTCGACGCAAGACTGCGTGCTTTGGTTGTGACGTAAATTTTGTTGTTTCAAGTAAATGAGTTAGAAGCGATTATCTTCTCAATCTTAAATGCAATCTACAAGTAATGCTAATCGGGCAAGCTTTGTGGTACCACTAGAAATTGCACAAAAAGGCAAATCATTTATAGATGGTGAGTATGTCAAAGACTGCTTCCTACGTGCATCTGAAGAATTGTTTCGCGATTTCAAAAAAACAGACCAAAACTTGAAAAAAAAATCAAATACACGGCAAAAGTTGCTCATTTAGTCAGTTATATGTCTTCTTATGGTCCAGTGATGTGAAGCAACAACTTTTAAGGAAACTTCAAACTAGAAAATGTTCATTGCAAATAGATGAGTCAACATTGATTGATAATTCTTCATTATTACTTGGTTATGTGCAATATTTTGACGATGATTTCAGTGTTAATGGGGAGCTTATCTTTTCTGAAAAACTTACCCGTGACACAAATAGGGAGTCTGTTTTTACCTGAGTAAAGACTTTTTTTTGCAAATAATGAAATATCTTTGCAAAATTTAGTAGCTTGTGCAAGTGATGGAGCACCATCAATGGTTGGACGCCACAAAGGTTTCATAAATTTTATGAAAAATAAAATCCAGGAATGTTTTTTATTCACTGTGTGATTCACAGGCAACATCTTGTTGCTAAACAACTTAGCATACAACTTCATTCATCTTTAAATCTGATTATAAAAACTGTAAATAAATTAAAAACTCGTGCCAAAAAAGAGCGCATCTTTCAACAGCTGTGTGAAACAAATAATGAGCAATATGTTAAACTCTTATTATACACCGATGTTCGCTTGCTTTCCAAAAGGAATTATCTTGCTCGTTTTGCTTAACTTTTCAATACAATTTTGGAATTTTTCAAGCAACAAATAAATGTATCTGTTTGCAATAACTTGAAGATTTATTTTACATGGCAGGGATCTATCGTAAAATGAATGAAATGAGCTTGCAGCAGCAAGGAAAGAAGTTAAAGCTTATCGATACAAAGCAGATCATTGTCTCTTTTATTGAGAAATTGAATCTCTTTTACCACAATATTTCCAGAAAGGAATTTTACAATCTCCCAAAACTCGCTTTGTTGACTAATGAATTACTGCATGAGGACATTGACGTCTATGCTACTCACCTGAAAATGCTCAAGGAAGAAATGGCAACGTGCTTGCAGGATGTCATAAATTTAAAAATTGAAACATGGATGATTAATCCTTTTGAAACATCTGTCACCGATGTTCAAGTTGATTTGAAGGAAGAAATGGTAGAGTTACAAAATGATACCACGAGTCAAATGGATTTCAAAAAAGGAGGCACAAAAGAGATGTGGCTGCAGCGATTTGTTCCTGTCAAATATCCAAAACTATGGTCAAAAATGGAATTGCTAATTTTGAGCTTTTCCTTCAACTTATATGGCTGAAACTGGATTTAGTGCCGTTACAAACATAATAAGTAAACAAAGAAATAGACTTGATGTAGCCACTAGAGTAGACCTACGCCTTGCTTTGACTAATTTAAAGCCTGACATTCTAACATTGTTAAACTGCATAAGGCACAAGGTTCCCATAAGTTCAAACTTAGTTATTTGGATGAATTGTTTTTTATTAAATTTAAGACTTATTGTAAAATTTTAATGTAAAAAAAATAGTAGTGTTCTATAATTTAACATCCACCCATCCATAGTAGTTGCGCTACAGCCCATGGAGGGCTTTGACCTGCTTCAACACATCTCTACATTCAGATCTCTCCTGAGCCTTTCGTCTCCACGCCCTTACCACAAGCTGTTGCATATCTGCCTCCACATCATCAATCCAACGCTTTCGGGGTCTGGCTTTGGATCGCCTGCCTTTTAGTTTTAGCCTGTATAAAATTTTCTTTTCTCTGTTATCTGACATTCTTTCAAGGTGACCTGCCTAAATTAGTATGTTCTTTTTTTTTCTGTCACTATCAGTGGGTATTCATACAATTGAAATATAACATGGCTAGTGCGTGTCCTCCACCCTGTTTCATCTTGTATTGCAGTATGGATTTTCATAAGAATTGTTCGTTACCAAGTATTTAGTAGATTTTTGGTTGTCTTTGTTATAGTCATGGTTTCACTTGCATATTTGCTGCTGGTCTTATTATGCTTTTGTATATTATTTTCTTTGTTTTTTCTTAATATTGATATTTTTAATGTATAAAAACGTTAAAGACATTTAGTTTTAACTTTTTACATTTATATATAGTAAGCTGTTTTTATTTATTTTTTTTTTTTACTAATAATTTAAGATTAATTAAAAATATGTAAGCTACAAAGCCAATATAAATCTATACATGTTCTTTTAGTACAATTTACCTTCTGATTAAAAAAAAATACTATTATATGTCCGTTAGGGAGGCGCTGGAGATTTTTTAAAGAGAAAATATACGAAAAGGTGGTGGTGGGTTAAAAAAGGTTGAAGACCACTGGTCCAGACCATGTGTACGATTTTGTCTAGTACATGTTCTGCCGCTCTCTCTCTCTCTGTGTTGTTTGTGGGTGGTATATAAACAGGCACGACATAGATACCTGCCAACTTCCTCGGCAGGCAGCATAGCCTGATATTGTTACATAGTAGTTCAATATTTGTCGTACAAACTTTAGTTTTCATTAAAATATTGTTGACACAGCAGTACAGTTTAATGAAATAAATGGAAAGCCCCCCTCCTCTTGTTTTGCCACTATCTGTTATTCTGTCTGATCTGTACAAAATAAACGCATCAAAGTGTACTGATGCGTCGGGAATAATTTATTTTAGCCATGTTTCAGTGAGACAGATTAGTAAGTTTTCACAAAATTGGTAGAAATGTTTGCAGCAACGATCAAGTTCGTCCATTTTCTTACTTAGTGATCAAACATAATTTTATGTATCGGCCATTTGTTTCAAAATGGCGGGTGAGTAGATAGATTTATTTACGATAATATTAATGATGCTATCCACTGAAACACTGGTTTTTAACATGCACACTAATAAATTAGTCCAAAAAAAAAACAAAACAAAAAACACTTTTATTCCGTGAAACACAATAAACACAATAAGAACGGAATGATAGAAACAAAAAAGCTGATTATGTCAAAGTGTAATTAAATCGTCTGCCGAGTAGCGCCCCGGAGGTTAAAAATTAATAGCTTAGCTTTATTAACTTTTGTGATAGTAAATGTTGATGTTGTATCAGGCCCGTCCTGTTATTGTAACCCAGTAACCCACATTGCTGACATGTCGAAAGAATGTGCTAATTAACTGATAGGGGGGATAATTGAATTCCTTTTAGGCCTATATATATGGACGATCTAACTTAAATAAAGCAGCAAGTAAACAGACAAGAAAGTGTTTGTTAGTATCTACTAGTCTCTACTAGCCTACTATTACATGGTGTCAGATGGACCGTCTCCACCCGCCACAACCACTGCATTTTCATGGAAATGTTGCAGAAAACTGGAGAAGTTTTAAACAGTCATTTCAAATTTACACCATCGCAAGTGGACTTGATACTAAAAGCAATGAAGTACAGTCCATGACGTTACTACATGTTATTGGCCACGAAGCAGTCCAACGCATTCCAGTGGACAGACAATGAGTGTGAAGACTGCGATATCAGCAAGTCTTTTCATACACTGAAATGCATTTTAAACAAGTTTGAAAAATACTGCCTTCAGAGGAAGAATGTAACGATTGAAAGGCATATTTTTTCAAGAGAAATCAAAATGAAGGAGAAACCTTTGACAGCTTTTTGACCGACCTCAAACTCAAGGCAAGGTCATGTGAATTTGAGTCACTAAAAGATTCACTTATTAAAGACCAAATAGTAGGCGGTATAAAAAATGACAGCACAAGAGCAAGACTTTTAAGAGAAACTGATCTGAACCTTATCAAGGCTGAACGCATTTGCCGTGCAGCGGAAGCAACTGAATGGCAACTTAAAGTCATGAAAGAAGAATGTGACGTTCAAGCGGTGTCCTCAGCTACAAAGAACTTTAGTAGAACGAAATCAACACTGAACTGCGGCAATTGTGGTAGACAACATTTACCAAGGCAGTGTCCAGCTTTCGGTAAAATATGTCACAAATGCCACAAAATGAACCATTTTTCTAATGTATGTAGATCAAATAATATACAATCCATCAATAACAAGACTGAAGCAACAGATGATAACAAGTATGAAACTTCTTCAGTTGGCAGTATAGGTTCACAAAACCAATGTAATGAGTGGAATACAGTTATTACTCTAGAAAACAAACATATACAATTTACATTGGATACAGGAGCACAAGTCAACATTCTTCCTTATAGGATTTTTAATCAACTTAGAAGAAAGAAACTCCAGAAGTCAACATCAAGACTTACTACATACAGTGGTGAACATTTAAAGGTTGTTGGCAAATCACAACTTAAATGTTCAGTAGAAGAAAAAACTGCATGGATAGAGTTTCAAGTAGTAGATACACACTCCAAACCAATTTTGGGTCTACCAGGTTGCCAGAAGATGAACCTTATTCAGAGAGTAGAATTTTTAGAAGATGAAACATTAAATAACTATGCTGATGTTTTTACTGGCCTTGGCTGCTTGAAAAAAGAGTATACAATCAAAGTTGATCCAAACATAAGACCAGTGGTACACGCAGCGAGAAAGGTTCCAGTTGCTCTCCGAGAAGAATTGAAAAAAGAGCTAAGACGAATGGAAATCGATGGTTTCATCGAAAAATTGATCATCCCACAGCATGGGTCAACTCACTAGTTCTTGTCGAAAAGAAAGGAGGTGGTTTAAGAATGTGTCTAGATCCGAGAGATCTTAACACTGCCATTCAGAGAGAGCACTACCAGTTACCGACCATTGAAGAAATAGCCAGCCGGCAAAGTGGCAGCCATGTGTTTACTGTGCTAGATTCAACAAGTGCTTTTTGGCAAATCAAACTTTATAAGAACTGTACAGATCTGACAACGTTCAACACACCATTTGGTAGATATAAGTTTTTACGACTACCCTTTGGACTAAACTCTTGCAAAACGATTTCACCAAATTTTTGAAAATATTCAAGGTGTTGAGACCTATATGGATGAAATATTGATAGCTGGTAAAACTACTAAAGAACATGATGATAAACTTCAGAAAGTCCTTGACATAGCAAGAAAAGAAGGAATTAAATTGAAACTATCAAAATGCAGCCTTAGAGTAAAAGAAGTAAAATTTGTTGGACACGTCATTATAGATAGTGGAATCAAGCCTGACAACTCCAAGATTGAAGCAATACACTCTATGCCATGCCCTTCAAACCGCAAAGAACTAGAAAGATTTCTGGGCATGATAAATTATCTTGGCAAATTCATACAAAATCTGTCTGATGTCACTGCTCCCTTCAGGGAGCTACTCAAACAAGATAATGAATGGATGTGGTTGGAACAACATCAAAATGCAGTTGATTACTTAAAAAACATCATTACAACTGCCCCTGTTTTAGCTTTTTATGATGTTTCACAACCAGTCAAGTTGTCAGTAGATGCATCGCAAGAGGGACTTGGTGCTGTATTGATTCAAAATGAGAGGCCAGTGGCTTACGCATCACGATCACTTACAGACTGTGAAAAACGCTATGCTATGCACAGATAGAGAAAGAAATGCTTGCAATAGTGTTTGGAGTTGATCATTTCCACTATTATGTGTATGGACGTCAAGTTGAAGTTGAGACAGATCACAAGCCATTAGATGTGATCATCCGAAAGCCTTTGTCATCTTCACCACCAAGACTTCAGAGAATGCTTCTTCGTCTTATGAAGTATGAAATTCTGCTGAAATATAAGCCAGGCAAAGAAATGTCTATTTTAGACACACTTTCACGAGCATCGCTGTCAGTAAAACATCCATCAAGTGATGACTGGGACGCACAGGTTCATCTTATTGTAGATAGCCTGCCTGTGTCAGATGAAAATATAAAACAATTTCAGCAAGCGACTGCAAACGATGCCATTCTAAGACTGTTAAAAGATCAAATTTTGATTGGATGGCCAAACACGAAGAATGAAATTCCTCAAGAAATACGAGCTTATTATGGATTTAAAGGAGAGCTTAGTGAAAGCAATGGTCTACTTTTAAAAGGAGAAAGAATAATAGTACCAAAAAGATTACAAAAAGAAATGTTGCAAAGACTTCATCAAGGTCGCCTTGGACGTGATAGATGTCTGGGTACAGACAAAGAGGTGTTTTTCTGGCCTGGAATGTCAAAACAAATTATAGACATTGTATCTAGCTGTGCAGTGTGCAATGAACACCAGAAGTCCCAGCAGAAGGAGCCAATGTTACCACATGATACACCTGAACTTCCCTGGGAAATGATTGGAGCTGACCTTTTTGAGCATTTTGGTAACAACTATTTACTTCTTGTTGACTACTACAGTAGATTCTTTGAGATTAATCTCATTCCAACACTTAAAGCTTCAGACGTGATTGCTTACATGAAGTCACAATTTGCTCGTCGTGGCATCCCAAAAGAAGTAATTACTGATAATGGACCTCAGTTCAGTTGCGAAGAGTTTCTCAAATTCTCTAAGAGCTGGGGTTTTCGACATATTACTTCGAGTCCCAGATTTCCACAGTCCAATGGGATGGCTGAGCGCGCAATACAGACAGTAAAGAAAATTATGAATAAAGCCAAAACATCTGGCCAAGATCCATATTTAGCCATGCTACAGTTTAGAAATGCTCCAAGTCCAGATGGACCTTCACCAGCAAGGTTGCTCATGGGCAGACGTTTGAGAACTAATCTTCCGACAACAAATACGTATCTCAGACCACAAGTTCCAGACCAGAAAGAAATGGCAGATGTATGGAAAAAGAGAAAAAATGATCAGAGAAAATATTATAACGGAAGTGCTAAGCGTACTGAAAGACAACAGTTTCATTCTGGAAACAAGGTCTTTATGCAAAAGAAACCTGGAAGTCAGTGGAAGCCAGCCACTGTCGTTTCAGAAGCTTCAACACCAAGATCATACTTTGTACAGACA
This sequence comes from Biomphalaria straminea, assembly GCA_021533235.1. Taxonomy (NCBI): domain Eukaryota; kingdom Metazoa; phylum Mollusca; class Gastropoda; family Planorbidae; genus Biomphalaria; species Biomphalaria straminea. The sequence goes on from JADKLZ010001913.1 coordinate 987,680, forward strand.
CCTGAAGGGGCCACATACAGAAGAAATAGAAAAATGTTAAGAAAGACATTTTCTAGACCAAACGAAACTCCAGATGTATTTGAATGGGACAATTCTGATACATCCTACGAAACGCAAGTTACAGAACCCGAGACAGCGAGTGCTAGTACAGCACCTGTTGTAACACAATACGGCCCAGCCCCAGTGGTGACACGTTATGGCAGACCAGTAAGACCACCAAAACGTTTTCCTGATGTACATATTTAGACATTCATTATTTGAAATACAGCCTAATGTGTAAAAGGCTCTTTGGTGTTTTCTTACATTATATTGCTGTAAACCTGATGACACAGATGTTGGTAGTGCTATGTGTGTGCGTTTTAGCCTACCCAAATCGCCCCAGTTTAGCACAGTACAAGAGGTCAACTGTGACCAGTGACAATACACGCCAGTTCGGTAAGGACGATTACGCACGCAAATCACGGTGAAAGTGATCAACTGGACTGGTCAAGAAAGTTCGAGAAGGCCAGTAGAGACTATATAAGAGCGAGTGTGTTAGAATTGACGCACTTCACGTTACCTCGCTATGTGACCAGTACGAGACGAAGTCAGAACCAGCACGGTGTGTCAAGTCCGGAGCAAGGCTATGTTTTTGTAAAGACAGTGTTAATGAGATTGCCACTTGTGATGTATTTGATGTATTAAAATGTCACTGATAGTTTTGAGCCCTGTGAGTTGTGCAGTTCTTTGAAGTTCGCTGTATTGAGTTTGCAGAGAGTCTGGATAGAAGAGAGTGAACGATCGTAACAATATATTATAATAATATTAATATTATATCGTTATCTGTATTTGTAAACATAATAGCAATGTTAGAATTTTCGTTATTTGTAATATGTAAACATAATAGTAATGTTAGAATTATATAATGCAAATGTTTTAACCTTTGATGACTAGTTACTTTGAAATGTCTTTTGAATATATATGTTAGGTGTAAATATGTTGTGCTAGTATGTAGAAATAATTTTGAATGCATTGAATGTTTGTAAGAAGGGAGATGTGATAGTAAATGTTGATGTTGTATCAGGCCCGTCCTGTTATTGTAACCCAGTAACCCACATTGCTGACATGTCGAAAGAATGTGCTAATTAACTGATAGGGGGGATAATTGAATTCCTTTTAGGCCTATATATATATGGACGATCTAAATTAAATAAAGCAGCATTTAAACAGACAAGAAAGTGTTTGTTAGTCTCTACTAGTCTCTACTAGCCTACTATTACACTTTGTTTCAGTGGAACATGTTTAGTTGATTCCTAGCAGAATGTAATTGATTTGAAGGTGTAAAAAAACTGGCTTAAAGTTGGTTACTCAGAATATAGAGGGGAGCACGCACATGGTCAGCCATCAATTCCTAATAAGCCTAGACTAGTCTAATACTACAACTGTACATAAGTCACCAGTGGAAGTACTATTTTTTCAGTTGTTAATTATATTTTTATTGATTTGATGGAAGAATTCGGCTGCCCAGAATCCAGGGTGGGGGCTGCAAGTTTACCCCGTTACACCCCCTGAGGGCGCCAATGATTAAGATAAGTTTTCCAAAACAGATGACTATAAGTGGGTTTCCCTGAAGCTTAGGGTTCAGCAAGACATTATTTAGTCAAAAGGTGGCTGTGTTGGTCTGAAGCATTTTACCAAAGAGCGGACAAAAGGGGTTGTGTGTGGACCTGAGGAATGTAACTTTATTGATGTTTTTTGTTTTCTACAACAATGTATGATTTCCTGAATGATATGATAAACTGTGTATTAATTTGTGATAGGCCTATATGACTAATGAGGTGTGCCATACTAATTTTGAACGTGTAACTTTTCCTTATTTTTGGTTAAGAAGACATGAGAATTAACGACCAGTTTATACACACATTTATTTGACTTTTCGTGTGCATAATTTATTTGCATCTATGATTATCTGACATTTTAAGACTTTTTTGTGCATACATATATGTAAATATATACCTAGAGGTTATACTTAATAACGTAGGCGATAAAAGTAGGAATCAAACCACCACTGGACAAACGGCTCTGCATACTTTAAACACTGAACAATTAAACTTAATAACCTAATTATAGCAAAAAGCCACATTTGGAATTCCTTTTTAACCCAAGGTTCAATGGTGACTCTTGTTGGCGTCATTTGATACATTGACCCTTTTAAACTATGATCGCCACTACATTTTATAAATAGATCCAATTTGTTATATAACACGGAGAGCAATCTTCATCTATATGTAACAAAACGTATATATGTATAAATGTATATATATATATAAAAATAAAAAAGTTCAAAGAAAAGTACAATGCTTTAGGTGACCCTTTGGGTAGTGTTAAATCAATATTTACTAAAACGTTTTTTTGTTACAGACATAGAAATATAGCGAAGATGTAGTTGTAAATCGTTTTTAAACAAAAATATGAATGTGAAATTTATGTAAAAATAAAATGAGTAGATGTTTAAGAGTAAAAGTAACAAATAATCTTTTTCGAAGATTATATCTTAATCAGATCTAACCTAGGTAAATAAAAAGATGGCGAGATGTGTCAATCAGCTAATGTATGTCATTGATCTAAGTCTTGTAGGTCTACTCAAATAGGTGTTGTTGGATTAGAGTTTGTTTTAAAGAAATATAATTTTTTTAAATATTAAAATTAACGTAATTTAGATTTTTAGACACTTAGTTAGTATTATTAATTGTTTTGAGACGCACCATAATTGACGGACTTTGAACACAGCTAGTGACGTTATGATTTAAATGAGTTAGAGGCTACTTAGAGACCGAAAAGGAGTTGGTGATATAATTTTATAAGGATAAAACGTTTTTTTTCGGCAGAGACTCGTTTTTAGCCTTTTGCTGTATTGAAACCATCGTTTGAATCGTCTAACGGTTAACACTTAGGATTTTACTTGTTATCTTTGTGTGAATCTTCGTCTTATTGGTTAGTCGCATTCAATACACAAGCATAAAAAAACCCAGACATCTCCAGAGTAATCTGTCCAGGTCAGACAGACATCTCTAACTTAAGACGAAATTCTTTTAATTTTAAATAAGTCTTACAGTTTCTTTTGAACCGCGTTATAGAATTCATACTTATTTGAGTTATATCACTTCTCTGCTCAAGGTCGTGATAATGTGAATGGTGCTATAATATAAATATTCGACGTAAATTTAAAAAAAAATATTCTACTACTTTGATAGATTTGGGTAGCTTTTTTATACAATCTTCAATTTTTTACCTTGGCATGTTTACATTTATTCCAAATTTTATTAATGATTGGTCAAACGGTTTATAATTTTATTCCAGAATTACACACATAGACACACATATTTTTTTTTGGTTTACACATTAGATTAAAGACGTTAATCTTAATACAAAGAAAATAAATAATGTATTACATTTGTATTTGTATATTTGTATTTACCTTGGTCTTCTTGATAATGTTTGTTTTCTTCTTCGAAGCATTCTGATAGAAATTGCACATTTAATTACAAGTATAATATATAACAAGTATAAAAAAATAGAAAATATAATTTTAATTTTTTTTTATAAAACATAGTAAAAACACGTATGTGCTATCTATTTGGATTTCCTTTTAAGTTCACATGTCTCAGTCTCGTTTGACTTAGAGAGTTTTTTGTTCACATTGTGACCAAGAAGATGAAAACACGAAAAACCCTCTACATACAAGGTGGAAGTAAGAATTGCTAAATCAAAATTTTAAGCCTTTTATTCTTTGGTAATAGTAGCAGATCACTGTAATGCGGATGCATTATTATAGTATTATTTATTTACTTATTTACTTTATTTTTTATAACCGCTATGATGCGGATGTAAATGTATTTAAATACGTTTAATTGTTCCAAAAAATGGAAATTTGTTTTGACTACAATTGACAACCTAAGCGTAAATCTGTACAACAACAACATAGACTTACGATATAGATGCACACACAAACAACATTCAGACACGAAAAGTAGACAGCACACTCATAACCAGCTCTCAGAAATAGACATCTATGTACATCTTGATGAGTAAAAAATGTTTTTTTATGTTGGTCATCCATGGTCTATGGTTGGTGAATTTTTTAAATTTTCTTTTTCCATATAATAATGTTTTCAAAGAACTTGATTTATGAATTTAGAGTTAAGTTCATCTGTCTAGGAAGTTGTTCACAAACATCTCACAATCTGTTTCCTCCTGACAACTTTGTAGCAGTAAAACAGTGTCCACAGACCGTGTGTTGTGACACGGTTACTATGTGTGGTCAACCGTGACACACGGTCAAGTGTTGGAGACTTGCGAGTTAGGGGACTTGAGGAAGTCAAGTGTGTTGTAAACAAAAAGAATGGAAGTCATCTAGTAGAGTTGGTTATCTGTATATAATATCCATCTTGTAAATATGTTATGTTGTATGCTTCTCAATAAAGGCAGTTTATAACTAAAGGGACTCTTTTCTTCACAACTGGCAAACACGAAGAGATTCGACGAAAAACAAGTAAGTGAAAATATCAATGCACAAGATATATAGAGAAGCGGGCAAGGAAAATGGCCTGCGAGGCGAGGAACTTGAAAATTTCATTACTCTAGAAATAGGACAGGAGGAAGAAAGAGAAGAGAGGAGGTTAAATAGAGAAGATAGTAGAAAGAAGGAAGAAATTAGTAGAAATAAAAAAAAAGATAACAGGAGGAAGGAAATCTTACAACTAGAAGAATCTAACAAGAAAGAAGAAGATAGCAGGAGGAAGAAAATCTTACAACTAGAAAAATCCATAAAGAAAAAAAAGAAGATAGCAGGAGGAAAGAAATCTTACAACTAGAACTAAAACTTAAAGAAAAGAAAGACAAAGAACAGCAAAATGAAAAAGAACACTTTGACAAATACAAACAAATATAATAGACAGAATGTCTCCATTCGACGAGGGCCAGAACGATTGCATTGACTCATATCTATTGAGGTTTGAGGACATAGCAACAGCCTGCAACCTACCTCAGTCAGAATGGGCAAGAAGCCGTATGGGGCGATCGAAAGGGAGAGCCATGAATATCTGCATACAAATGAGAGATGAGGAAAGAAAAGACTACGTGGCCGTGAAGGAGGCTTTGCTAAGACAATTTGGCTCCACAAGTTACGAATACAGAAGGAGATTGAAAGAGTCGACACCTCTAACGAACGACGATCCACTAATATTTGTCACCAACATGTCGATTTACTTCAATCGATGGGTAGACCTGTCAAAAGTGGATCACAAATATGAAACCCTCAGAGAACACATCATAATGGACGCTGTGATGGAAGCTTACAATAATAATGTGAAAACTTACGTAACGGAGCGAGAGCCAAAGACCATCAGCAGCCTCATAGCACAACTAGGACAGTATAAGGCTGCACACCCAAGGGAAGTGTTAGCTAGAGAAAACCCAACTGCGGCATCAGCTTTTATGGTGAGCAACGCTGTAGGAATGCGGACTCCAAGCCCCCAATATAGAATAGAGAGCGCTGACAAGACCCCAACATATACAGAAAGAAGAGAGAAAGATGAAGAAATGAGCCCAACATATATATATCGAAGAGAGAAAGATGAAGAAATGAGCCCAACATATAGATATCAAAGAGAAAACGCAGATAAGAGCCCAACATATACACATAGAGGATGGAAGATGGAGAAAAAATTCCAACATATAACTACAGAGAACGAGAACACCGACGTAATCAGCAAAGCGTTCGTTTTCAATTTCAAATTTATGGCAGAACTAACCACACTACAGAGACTTGCTTATACAACCAACGCAAAGAAGATAAGAACGACAAACCAAGAGATCGAGCATTTGCTGCCAAAAATGATGATAAACTGAAGGTATTACCAGGCTTCGTGGGAGAACAGATGACCAACGTTTTGTACGATACAGTCGCAACCGCAATTTTAGTCGCAAAAGAATATGTCAACCCACAAGAGTACACAGGAAGAAGACAAACTGTGTTGGTTACACTGGCAAGTAACTACACACCTGGTAGCACGTATCAACATACACACACCGTTCATAAGGGGTTGGCATGAGGCTTTAGTAGATAATAAGCCTGACAATATTGGCCTTATCATTGGTTGTATCAAAGGCTCTAAACCTTGCACAGTAGAAGAATTGAAAAAGTGGAAAGAAAAATACACACATAAATGTTCCATGGTTACTACAAGAGCTCTGAAGAAAGCAGAAGATGTGCTAAATACAAACGATAATTTACAAGTTCTTTATAACAATGAAAAGGAAAATACGGATACAGAAAATAGAGATATGAGAAGCCATAATCAAGTAAACGACCCAAATATAATTTCAACAGAAAGTCAAGACACACTACAAATTAAAACAGAAAAAATTGTCAGCGAACAGAAAAATGATCCGAATCTAATAAAACTCATAGATACTGAAGTTGCACCAAGACGAGGGTTAATCAAGATAGGCGAAGATGATGTCTATGTGAGAGAAATTCATTTGAAAGCAGGCAAGACACAACAAGAAATATAGAGCTACAATATGAAAGCTTGCACATGACTCCCCGTTTGCTGGACATATGGGAGTAAAGAGAACATTAAACAGAATCTTGAATGAGTTTTTTGGCCTAAAATTACTTAAGATGTCAAGGCATTTATAAAATCTCGCCATACTTGCCAAACGCAGGGAGCAAAGGGAACATATATGCAAACTCCAATACAAACAACAAACATATTGGAAATGCCATTTGAGAAGATAGCTGTAGATATAATTGGCCCCATGCCAGTAAAATCAGTTAGAGGCCATCGCTATATACTGACTGTTTTAGACATGTGTACACGGTTTCCAGAAGCAATACCATTGAAAAGAATTTCTTCCGAAGATGTGAAAGACGCACTAACAACAATATTTTCAAGAACAGGTTATCCTCGTGTAATACTAAGCGATGAAGGCACTCAGTTCAAATGAATTCAAGCAGTTTTGCAAGAGTCTGAGTCTGAAAATATTAAACAACAATTTACCACTGGAGCCAAGCTTCAAACAGATGTAATGTGCGAACGCCTGAACTCTACTCTGAATACAATGATGAACAAAGTTGCACAGGACAACCCAACAGACTAGGACAAGCTGATCAACCCCATACTGTTCGCCTACAGAGAAGTACCACACACAACAACGGGCTTCTCAACATTCGAGATGCTCTACGGCTCACCTGTTAGAAGACCCATGTCACTATACATATTGGCAGGATACGATCTTGTCATCAAGACAAGACAAAATATAATAGAAACATGCGAAACTATCCAAAAGCAAGCCAATAAGGAGAAACAGAAACTATTGAGAAAGCGAAATCAGGGTCGAAAGTTGGGAACATTACAAGTTGGTGATAATGTCATGGTTCTTCTGCCTGACAAAAATAACCAACTATTTATAAAATGGCAGGGCCCATTCCAAGTCACAAAGGTGATTTCGAAGGTCGACTACAGCATAAACATCAGCGGCCGACATAAAGTATTTCACATCAATATGCTGAAGCTGTACATGTCTAGAACATTTACTCTTTAAACGAACGCTTACCAAGACACGCAAGACAGTCAGAGAGTCATGAGGACAGAACCAATAGAGGCACAGAGTACAGCAAAATACTATCAGACCACTACAAGACAACATAGGCAAGATACACGACTTAACAATACCTACCACAAAGGGGCAAGTCCGAAGCATCTAAGGTTTGTGTAATTACTATAGACGGTTGAACACATTTGAGGCTTTAACTATATGTGTAATAAAAGAAATGAACTACTTCATACATTTGTAACGGTAAAAAAATAAATTTTTACTTACCTTTTTCAAAAATTAATTTTTCTATTTCTTCTCGACATTGTGCCAATTTTACAGATAATTCACCTATAGAATTAGATATTAATATATATTTTGTTGCATAAATACAGGTGCTGATTGTGAGAATTAGCTTAGAATTTGAAAAGAATGACGAAATAAAGTGAGACCTAATAAAAATTAATAATAAACAGTAAAACAAGCTGTAGAAAAAAAAACTGTTTTTAAACCAAAGATTTTCTAAGGGGAATATTCGCCAATTACCACCAGTTATCCCTTTCTACTACATAAAATACAATTAGTACTAAATGATTAACTAATTGGGTAATTTTTTGAATTAATTCATGTATTTTTTTAGATAACGAATACGTATACAAAATTTTAACTTGATTCAAGAACAGATAAGTGAAACATGTCAAAACTAAATAAGGGAACTAAATCCATATATACATCGAAATATCTCACTTAATCGCATTTATTCAGCTCATTTCGAAATTTAAAAAAATCAATAATCATCAACAATGAATTAGATAATTGTATTTTTATTTCAATAGTTCATAAATACTTTTACAAAGTTATAATGTGATCCTAGAAGGGTGAATTGGAGAAAAGACATGATTGAACGTTATCAGGGTGAGGTATGGAGAGAATGATTGTTAAGTTGCTATTTTGGTATGATAGTTTTATGTCCCCTTGTTGTGAATGTGAATAGTCGTTTGCACGGGTTATGACTGAATGTGTTAGTCTTAGTTGAATGTGCGAGAGAATATTTTAGTTAGTAAGGTTTTGCTCCCGGTCCAGGAAGTTTGGGCGTGTGCTTCCTGGACTGGTCTTTGTGTATTGTGTGCTGATAGATTAATAAAGTATTTACCTTCGTATTCATTGAAACTGGAGTTGGATTTTAGATATTAAGTATTTTTGTGTAACAAGTATTTGTTAATCATCATACCCCTAGAGAGAGAGAGAGCCAAGACAAGACACACATATATAATTTGAACTTTCTGACATCTGGGATCTCCTCCGGCCAGGTATTCTTATACCTGTTGTCATTGTCATCTATTATTTTGATCAGCCCAACGTGATACAACCTTGACATATTTGAGTGGATTAAGGACAATCTGTATAATTTAATTTTTTGAAGTGAAGTATTATCTAAGTTCGTAACCTAATAGTTGTTTACATTTTTGCGCCTCGTTCGGCCAATATTTGAGAACCTTTGACACACGCACCATTGAAATTATTGACATGTTTGAAGCACACTGAGAACACAGAGAAACTAATCACTAGCCGGAGAGTAAACTCAAGAGAGAATATGAATGAGGTTTTGTACTCCAGTATCATTTACGTCATCGTAGACATCGCCATTTATTGAGGCATCACCATTTATTGAGACTTCACCATTTTCAAGAGACTTTACCATTTTCAAGAGTTATTGCCATTTCAAGAATTATCGCCATTTTCAAGAGTAATCGTCATTGTCAAGAGTTATCACTATTTTCAAGAGTTATTGCCATTTCAAGAGTTATCGCCATTTCAAGAGTTATCGCCATTTCAAGAGTTATCGCCATTTTCGAGAGACTTCGCCATTTTCGAGAGACATCGCCATTTTCGAGAGACATCGCCATTTTTTGAGAGACATCGCCATTTTTGAGAGACTTCGTAATTGTCAAGAGTTATCGCTATTTTCAAGAGTTATCGCTATTTTAAAGAGTTATCGCTATTTTCAAGAGTTATCGCCATTTTTTAAGAGTAATCGCCATTTTTAGAGACATCGCCATTTTTAGAGACATCGCCATTTTCGAGAGACTTCGCCATTTTCGAGAGACTTCGCCATTTTTGAGAGACTTCGCCCACTATTGAGACTTCGCCATTTATCGAGAGACTTCGCCATTTTTAAGAGACATCGCCATTTTTGAGAGACATCGCCATTTTCGAGAGACTTCGCCATTTTCGAGAGACATCACCATTTTTAAGAGACATCGCTATTTTCGAGAGACTTTGCCATTTTCGAGAGACATCGCCATTTTCGAGAGACTACGCCATTTTCGAGAGACTTCGCCATTTTTGAGAGACTTCGCCCACTATTGAGACTTCGCCATTTATCGAGAGACTTCGCCATTTTTAAGAGACATCGCCATTTTCGAGAGACATCGCCATTTTCGAGAGACTTCGCCATTTTCGAGAGACTTCGCCATTTTCGAGAGACTTCGCCATTTTCGATAGATTTCGCCATTTTCGATAGACTTCGCCATTTTCGAGAGACTTCGCCATTTTCGAGAGACTTCGCCATTTTCGAGAAACTTTGCCATTTTCGAGAGACTTCGCCATTTTTGAGAGACATCGCCATTTTCGAGAGTCTTCGCCCACTATTGAGACTTGGCCATTTATCGAGACATCGCCATTTCAAGAGACATCGCCATTGTTAAGCTGTACTAAACTTGAACGCATTGGCGCCGTTTTGGTCATGTTTATACGCCAAGGAAAGAGCAAGTGTCTGTACCACTACATCTAACCTATTGGACTTATTTGATTATTTGTATATCTGGTATCTTTTTGAATTATTTTGTACTACCTAACTAGATAATCAATTTTTTGCATGAACACATTTCTATAAGTATTATATAGGTGTATAAATAATTATTTTTTTTTGTATCTGTTTTCTATATCTGCTGAGTAACAAAGTGTTTACAAGAAGGCCGAACAGCGACCCGACACTCCAGAAGTCCTACATTCTTAAAGTAACACCGTCGTTTGGAAAGAGTTGTCATCTCTTTCTTGACATCAGACACAAATAAGTTGAGTTTTCTTTGATTTTATGTTGTATCGGGCATTCAGGGTCGAGTGTACATTGCCTTGTCAGTAATGGAGATTGAGGGTGGAATTTTTATTGTGTTGATCCTTTTATAAGTTATTGTCATATGTTACTTGTTAACCTTTATAAGTGAATTTAAACTTATTCAGCAATATTTTATATAAATTGTGATTACCATGGACGAGTTTACACCCTAGGTCGATTGCGGTAATAATAAAACAGGCCCACATGTTAGGAGTTGAGGATGAGGAATTACGAGAGTTCGTTCTAAACCAACAACAATTAGATATAGAAAGATTAACTCTAGAAATGGAAAGAAAGGTGTTATGAAATTATAGTCTGTTTCTGTTGTCGTTCCTATGTTTACATGTGCTTGTAACTCGTGCGTAAGAATGTGTTCACGGACTGTGTGTTGTGTTGTCATTCAGTTTATTAAAGCCATACTATACTGACACTGTTTTCGATTCTGTTATCATTATGTTCATTACAATTTAATAAACTGAATGCGAACTGTGAAGTTGCAAGAATTTCGAAATGGATAGGATATTTCGTCCAGAGAAATTTGACATCGAGCCCACGGCACCTCAAGCAGCAGAGCGTTAGGAGCACTGGTATGAAACTTTTAAAAATTTTATATCAGTAATATCAGTAGACAATCCTGATACTAAGAAACTACTGATAAACTATGTCTCTCCTGCTGTATATCAAATGATCCTTGATAAAGAGACATTTGATGAAGCAATCCAGACTCTAAATGGCATCTACATTCAACCTAAGAATGAGGTGTTTGCTAGGCACAGGTTAGCTACTTGCAAGCAAGAGCAAGGTCAAACAATAGACGCCTACATGCAGAAAATAAGAACTATATCCAAAGATTGCAAATTTAAAGCAGTGACTGCTGAACAACACCGAGAAGAAGCTATTAGAGACTCATTCATCAATGGACTAGTGTCCAACAACATTCGAAAACGTCTACTTGAAAAGACTGTTTTAAGTTTAAAGGACGCCTTCGAGGAGGCTCGATTACTAGAACATGCTTATCAGCACTCATTACAATATGAGTCATCACAGCAGGAAACTAATTGTGCGACAACTACTCTCACTAATTCTTCGGCCTCACCAGTGCCAAAAGTTATGATTCCTCAAAGAGCAAGCAATTCACACAGACATGAAGTAAATGCATTAGCCAGCAAGTGTTACTTTTGCGGCAGGGTTAAGCATCCCCGCTCTCAATGTCCTGCAAAAGATGCGACATGCAATCAGTGCTTAAAAAAGGGTCATTTTCAAAGAGTCTGCAAATCGAAATCTTCAGCAGTTTCGGCTATCGCTACTGTGCAGCCTCTGAGTTTAAACAAATCTACTATACCCATTATCATCAACAACGTACAATTGAAAGCCCTAGTAGACACTGGGAGTTGTGAAAGCTATATTTCAACCCACATTGCTAAGAAGCACAAATGGCAGACATGTTCCTCAGGCAACAGAATCTTTATGGCTTCTACGCATCTATCTCGAATCACTCAAGGGCATATCTACGCCAACATACGTCTAAACAATGAACGATACGAAGGAGTTAAACTTTCTCTACTTGACAATTTGTGCTCTGACGTCATTCTTGTCTTGACTTTATTGGTTTGCACCAAAACCTGTTTATTCCTTTCGATGGTCAGAAACCATCGTTGTGCCTGAGTACTCTCCAACCAGCCAGGGTAGAGGCTCCTAGCCTATTTAGTAACCTGTCACCAAACTGTACCCCAGTGGCTACAAGGTCTCGCAGATACTCAATTCCAGATGGAAAGTTTATAGAGAAGGAAATTCAGCAACTGATAAAGGATGAAATTATTGAACCATCTAAATCTCCCTGGCGTGCCCAAGTCTTAGTCACAACAAATGATAGACATAAGAAAATAATGGTCATAGACTACAGTCAAACCATAAACCGGTTCACTCTACTAGACGCCTATCCTATGCCCAGAATTGATGAACTAGCGGAAAAGATTTCCCAATACTCTGTATATAGCACTTTAGACCTTAAAAGTGCATACCACCAGATACCCATAAAAGAAGAGAAAAGGCCGTTCACAGCCTTTGAAGCTTGTGGGAAACTGTATCAATTCCGTCGGATTCCGTTTGGCGTTACGAATGGAGTCGCCTGTTTTCAGCGTACGATTGACAAAATCATCGAAGACGAGCGACTCACTGACACTTTTGCTTATGTCGATAATGTGACCATCTGCGGTACGGACTCGGAATCACACGACCGAAACCTACATCGATTTCTCGATAGTGCTCAAAAGCATGGAATCACTTTTAATGAAACAAAAAATTGAAATAAGCACTACTAAAGTGAGATTGTTAGGATACGAGATTTCCAAAGGACAACTTAAGCCGGATCCTGAGAGATTTCGTGCCCTAAGGGAATTACCCGTACCAGTGAACATGCGTGAACAGAAACGAGTAGTGGGTCTTCTGGCTTACTACTCACAGTGGATACCTAACTTCTCAACAAAAATAAGCCTGTTAACGAGAAACCAACAATTTCCTGTCTCCGAAGAAGTCAAAAGAACATTTGAAAGTTTGAAAAATGAACTTGAAAGTGCCGCTGTATATACTATTAATCCGAATCGCCCCTTAACTGTTGAGACTGATGCTTCTGAGATAGCCATTGCGGCTAGCCTCAACCAAGATGGCCGGCCTGTTGCTTTCTTCTCTCGCTCATTAACAAGAAGTGAAAGGAAACATTCTTCAGTTGAGAAAGAAGCATATGTCATTGTTGAGTCGTTGAGAAAATGGAAACATTTCTTAGTTGGTAAAACATTCACACTTGTTACGGATCAGCGATCTGTTTCTTTCATGTGCAACAGGTCAAACAAAGGAAAAATTAAAAATGAAAAAAATCCAAAGGTGCAAACTAGAACTCTCGTGTTTCCACTATGACGTCATCTATCGCCCTGGCAAGCAGAACACTGTAGCTGATACATTTACCAGAAACTATCTATCTGCCATCACTCGCAATGACCTTAAATTACTGCATACTAGTCTTTGCCATCCGGGCGTTACTCGACTATTGCACTACGTAAGGCTAAAAATCTTCCATTTTCCTGTGATGACGTCAGAACTGTGATAGAACAATGTCCAACTTGTGCAGAACTGAAGCCCCGTTCATGTCTACTGAGGTGCAGCATTTCCTCCACGAGAGAGGAATCGCAACCAGTAGATCCACACCTTACAGTCCCAGAGGCAACGGAAAAATAGAGAAGTTTAACTCGACTTTATGGAAAGCCATTACTTTGGCTTTACATTCTAAGGAACTGGACATAGCTAAATGGGAACTAGTACTAAAAGATGCTCTGCAGTCCATACGGTCATTACTATGCACTGCAACTAACAGGACATCACATGAACGATTTCTTGGGTTCAACCAAAGAAGTGGTACCGGGACATCCCTGCCAACATGGCTGACCAGTCCGGGTCCTGTCCTGCTGAAGAAGAACGTTAGATCTTCTAAATATGATCCCATAACAGAGGAGGTTGTTTTAATAACATGCAATCCTCAGTACGCTGTTATCCGAACACCAAACGGTCGAGAGGAAACAGTCTCATTACGAATGTTAGCCCCTAGGGAGGAACAAAACGTTATAGAAAATGAGAATCAGAGTGGAACAGTGCTTGAAATTGACTGCCCCGTCCAAAGCTCAACTCCGAGGGATCAACCTACTGATTCTACGATGGTTGAAGAAACCACCAGCACAACCGAAGACATAGTCAGACCGCCTGAAACACAAGCAGATGAAACTACACCTAGATACAATCTTAGAGTAAGGAGATCTAGGCCCAATTACAAAGAGTAAAAGCTCATTAGCTTAATAGAACTCTTAAGTTGGCATTCAATTTGTCAATACTAGTTTCCAGAATTACATTTGTTAATTCAATTATCTTCATTTTACTTTGTTACTGACTTTCATATGATATTTGATTTATCATGTTATATTTTAAGATATCTGATCTATAATGTCATATCAATATGTTACAGTATGTCATGCTATCCTACATTGTTTGTTTACTTGAATATCTGTTGTTATTCTACGCTTACTTTATTACCTATTGTTACTAATACTAGTAAGCACAATTTGAACTGGGGGTGAATGTTATGAAATTATAGTCTGTTTCTGTTGTCGTTCCTATGTTTACATGTGCTTGTAACTCGTGCGTAAGAATGTGTTCACGGACTGTGTGTTGTGTTGTCATTCAGTTTATTAAAGCCATACTATACTGACATGGTTTTCGATTCTGTTATCATTATGTTCATTACAAAAGGTAATTGAAGTAGAAAAAAGGAAATATATAAGGGAGGTGGAGGCCATAAAGTTTGAAAGTGAACTCGAAATTAAAGTGTCATTACAGGGGGATGTGCCCTATAAGATAGAAGTTGAAAATTTTGATTTAAATTGTAGTATTGTAGAAAACAGAACGTATAACATAAGTACTGAGTACAATGATAAGTCAGACAAAGCCGATGTTGCTACTGTCAGTAAGATACAAAATAAGAGAGAAGCAATTGATAATGTCTTAACTACTTAGGAATTAAATGAGTATGAGTATATTGCTAATAATGTGAGTGAGATAGAAGATAATGGAGAAGCAATTAATAATAATAAGGAACAGATGAGTGTAAGTATATTGATATCAATGAGATAAAAGATAAAGAGGAAACTTTAAATGTATTATTAATTTACAATGATTGTTAGTTTAGTATTAATGACATCATCAGTGATATTCCAAACAAGAGAGAAGAATTTGAAAATGTCCTAGTAACTATTAGTAAACTTATTGATTGTCAGTTTAGTGACAATACTATGGTTCAAGTTCTGAGACTGTTTCACAAAGTATACAAACCTAAACCAGTAAAGAAAATCAACCTAACCAAAGGTGTGTATCATGATGTTGGTGGGGGGAAAGTGAAGCCAGACCCCAATAGACTAAGAAGGTTATTGTACCTGAAACTCCCAAGGAAGAGAAAAAAAGAGTTTCGATGTTATCTCCCCTCTTCCGTTTGCTGAAAAGGGAAGTGTCCACGAGGGTCACCTGAATTCCCGAATACGACTGGGCAATTTAGAAAATTCAGCTTTTTCTGTCCTTATTATGTATTTTTAATTTTATTTGTTGTTGTACCAAATCATAATACTTATTGTTTTATCTACACAGTACACCAAATTAGCATGCTGGGTGTTACACCAAGGGGATGACATCATTCCTGTAAAGTACCTTGCCAGAGAGCTGATCCATAGATAGCGGCCTTATCAATAGCGAGTGCCCGACGCCTAGACTGTTATCCTTGATACATATGTTGTGACATAATGGGGAGTTAACTATTTTGGAATAATTATGATTATAGGAGTGATTCCCCTTGAGTAGTTTATATAAGGACTTGCAAACCGTGTTTAGTTGCCACTTACTCCTGAGTCACTAGCTTGACCACTTGACCCGTGTTATGACATGTATGTATTTTTTCTGTCATTGGTCGTGTTTCTTGGGGTACTCGGAGAAGTGTGCCCTGCGCTGGAGATCTTTGAGCTAGGTATGTCTTTATTGTTATTATATTTATTATAATGCATTTGTTATTAGATATAGCTCAAATGATTTCCAGGCAGTATATTTTTCGTCCTGATGTTCTGCATCCTGGGGTACTCCCGAATTGTCATTTTTGTAAACTTTCTCTGAGGGGTTCAACCTGTATTGAACCATCAGATGGGTTTTACATATTTTTATAGCCTTGTCTCTGAGGGGTTCAACCTGTATTGAATCATCAGAGAGGCTTTACCGAACGGATGGCTATAGGTGGGAGTCTATGAGGCTTGTATGCTCATAGATTTCCCAGAAGCTTATAGTGCATCATGACCTGTTTTTTTTTCTTGGCTAAAAGTGGCTAGTGTCAGCCTGAAGTGTATAACCCCAGAGTAGCCAAAAGTGGTCATGTGTATTGACCTGAGGCTTGTGACCTTCCTTTTTGTACACTATTGTGTGTTATCCCGAATGTGACTACTATTATGTAAAATATGACAAGGGCAGTTTGCCATACTTTTTTATGTGTAACTTTTTGTGTTTGGGAAGACCTGAGAGTTAATGGTCATTTTATTTACATTGACTAGGGCTGTGTGCCATACTATTTTGAGTATCTTTTATTTACTGACTATTTTGTCGGCCTGTGAGTTAGTGGCCTTTTCTTTTCACAGTTGTAAACTTGTAACATATGACCAGTGCGGTGTACCATACTTTTATTGTGTGTATATTTTTGAATACCTCGTGTTGAGGAGGGCCCGTGAGTTGGCCATTTTTATTTACTATTTTACTCATGTAAATAAACAGTGTATATGTGTTTACTTGCGACTTTGTTTAGTCCTGTTTACATACATTAGTTAATTGTATACCTGGAAGTTATACCTATAACATAGGCAGTACAAGAAGGGACCAATGTACCTCTGGACGAACGTGCCAGCACATCTTTAACACTGTACTGTAGACCTAAATACCCTTTGTAAATACCTAAATCTAGCTATAAGTCTAATTTTATCTTTTTAGCTATACCCGCTACTAGGTATTGTTCATTGTGAACACTTTTTAAGTCACATGGGGGCTCATCCATTTGTTTATGAACCCTTTTTAGGTCACATATGTGGATTCACAATCCAGTTTGATTACAGACCTAGCTGATACTGTTAAAACTATCCTATTAATTCTACACAATTAGTTGTAATTGTTAGTAATATTTTTTTTTAAGAAGTTAATAGTGTTTTTTTTTTCCTTTATCATATTGTAGTTTTAAAAATTAATTGTAAATTTCCAAACTGGTAGGTCTAGGTTAATCAGTCATTTTGCTGCTCTTGCCACTTTCAAGTTTGTTTCCTAATTCGTTCTTTGATGTAAATATTGTCTTTTTTTTAAATTAAATGATTGCTCTAGCTAGACATATTTTTTTTGTTAGGGTAACATACATGTTGATACACTTTTGTACGATAGGCACTACTAATTTCCTAGGGTGTCTTTTGACTATTTTAATACATTTATATATGTGTAGACATGTATGTTTATAGATATGAATATATGTGTATGCATGTAGGTTTAATTATGTATATTTTGGAATGACAGTTATCTAATAACAGTCATATCGTGAGAGGGGGTATGTCAGGGTGAGGTATGGAGAGAATGATTGTTAAGTTGCTATTTTGGTATGATATTTTTATGTCCCCTTGTTGTGAATGTGAATAGTCGTTTGCACGGGTTATGACTGAATGTGTTAGTCTTAGTTGAATGTGCGAGAGAATGTTTTAGTTAGTAAGGTTTTGCTCCCGGTCCAGGAAGTTTGGGCGTGTGCTTCCTGGACTGGTCTTTGTGTATTGTGTGCTGATAGATTAATAAAGTATTTACCTTCGTCTTCATTGAAACTGGAGTTGGATTTTATATATTAAGTATTTTTGTGTAGCAAGTATTTGTTAATCAACATACCCCTAGAGAGAGATCCAAGACAAGACACACACATATAAATATGAACATCCTGACAAGACAGACATAGTAAGTTACATAAGTCTTGTAATTAATTCAGTTAGTTTGTTCTGTTCAACATAATATGTTCAATAAACTGTGACTTTAAAATAACTTATTAAAATTGAACCAAAAGCAAGCTATAAGCATGAAAGAAGGGCCATATAAAAGTCATATTTATTTTTATTTATTTTGTTGTAAATGCAAGGGTGATTTTTTTAAGAAGTATGCATAAGGTTTTGCAACATGTGCTTAGTTGTTATTTGCCCCTGAATTACCAGCTTGACCACTGCACCTGATTTGTAAACTCTATATTATTTTCTGTTAGTTATTGGTCGTATGCATTGTGGTACTCGGTAGAAGTTTGCCATACTCTGCAGTAGTCCTAATGTTATGCATCCTAGGGTACTTCCAAACGTGACGCATATTTTTAACCTTAATTCTCTGATGGATTCAAATTTGTTTTGAACCATCAGATACTATTTCGCTAACGGATGAATGTAAGTGAGTTTTCATTAAAAATTTAGGTTTACTTGAAGCTTATAGATCATAAAGTTATTAGTTAGGCTACAAGTGGCTGTGTTGGCCTGAAGCCTGTGACCCCATGTGGCCGAAAGTGTTGCGTGTTGAACTTATACCTTTGACCTTCGTTTTTTTCTACACTGATGTGTTATTTTCCTGATAAGACGATACATTTTGTATTTATTTGTAATAGTGCGGTGACGATACTATTTTTGAATGTGTAACTTCTGCTTATCTTTGTGAGTTCACGGTTAGTTTTTTAACACATTTATTTGATTCTTCGTGTACATAGACTATTTGCATATATGATTGCGTAATACTTTATGACATATTTTGTATACATGTGTGTAATTATATAGCTAGAGGTTATAAATTATAACCTATAAAAACAAAAGTATTACCACTAGACGAACGTGACAGCGTATACTTCAAACACTGAAAAAATAGAACTTAATAATAACTAAATTTTTGTAAGATTATACATAGGTAGTATAAAGAGTTCCAATTTGTTACGTAACATAAAGTGCTTTTTTGTAGCAATTCCCCTATATACAATATATTAACAAATATATTTAATTTTACTTTATTGTTATAATGTGTCAAAACACTACAAGAATGAAAAAGAAAATACATAAATACTAATTATTTATTATTAAAATTATAGTAATTTAGATATTTAAGTAACGATAACTTCTTACATTTTGTTTTCACCTTCATACTTAGTTTGAGTTGTATCATTGTGCTTCTCAAGATCGTAATATTGTGAATGGTGTTCGAATATAAATATTTGAGCTAAAGTTAAAAAAAAAATAGTCTACTGCTTTTATAGATTTGGGCAGTGGCATCCATGGCACGAAGGAATTCAATAAACCCTGGACCACGACCATTATGGGCTTACAGCCCGTGGTTTAGCAACAATGGCGCAAAAGTGTTTATATCACTTAGGCTCATAACTCTTGACCAGTTGAGGCTCACGTGAGAATTTAGGGATGGCACTAAAGATAAAAAAATGAACTTTTGTAAACATTAGTGCAATAATAAATCTAAAAAGCTCCCTAAAAATATAAAAAAAAACGTTGAAAGAAACTTTATATTTGTTTTAAAATATTAACCCTGTGGTTTAAGCTAGAGTAAATATATCAGTGGCTTGGATTATTTAAATGAAAGGAACTGTTGTCCATCATGTACATTGTAATGGTGGTTAACCTAAGTGTACATTGGAGGGGGGGGGGGCTATTGTTGCAAGACCGTCCCATTGTTTTCCATAAATTTTTATAAATCATTGCTAGTATTAACAGGCTGGTATTATAATTAATGGAGTGCCAGGAAGCGAGAGAGTTTGATATAGAAAATATTAATGTGTTGTACAGAAAAATAAGGAAAGGAATGAGTAACAATGACAATAATGTCTAGTTAGATACTCCTGATGGTCAAGAATATTTTGACATAATTATTCCATTTTTTTCAAAACCGTAATCTGTTTCTTTTAATTTATGTATTTAAAGACGTAAATATTTCTCTCGTCATTAATTGAAAATAAAATGTAGTTGTACTATGTCTGAGATCTTATCAGACTAGAGAAACGTTACATTAAATGTTATCGTTATATCATTAAATGTGAAGCACGTAAAAGAAACACCATAGGTCTAGTGCTTGTGCTATTACAAAGATTCTCAAAACCGAATTGGAGAGCAGGCTTGTAACAAAGATCGAGAAGATAGATGTTCAAATTGATCATGGAAAAGCTTAGAATTTATTTGGTTCATAGTTCATCATGTAAATTTTACCATTATATTTATACAAAAACCTCTAATAAGGCTTATTTGAAATTGCTATAAATATTGAAATCTGACAGGAAAAAAATATTTTAAGAACATCTATGACAAAGAGCAGGCTTGCTTCACTTTATGTTCATTCCATTGAGCGAGATGACTTTTCTATTTAGGCCAGAAAAAAAATGTTTGATCTAGTTACTGTTAAATGATGGAAGTAGTTTGTATCAATATTTCAAAGTTTTACACCTAGAAGTGTTTTAGGAATGTTAATGTGTCTTATCTTATCTATATATATATTCCTCTAAGTCTAAGGTCAAACAACAACATGCAACAACAAGCAAGCAACAACAAGTAAATAGGGAAGATCCCATGGCGTACGCACCACGCTGTGATTGGACCCAATCCGCACTATTTCATTCACAAAATAGCATAGAGATAAATAAATATAGACCGGAAAAAGGAAGTTACTTCGTGTAACTTGAAAACACATGTATATATATCTACTATTGAATTATGATTTCTAAATTATGAAAAAAAAATTGCATGATCCTCAGTCTTAGAGATTAAACACAATTTATAGACATAAAATAATGTACACACAATTGTAATGCACAAATTTTTGTTTCATTTTTTTTTACTTTAAAAAGATTTTAATAATGTCCGGAAATTTCCAGGACTTTTTCGACCGGCGGCATAGCATTTAATAACATTTCAGGAGATTTCCAGGGGGCTCCTGGTAAATCAAGAGGCCGCGGGATATCTGTTAAGTTTTATAAAATGGTTCAATTTAATAATTTATTCACTTAAAATTTAGCACGGGTCAAAATAAAGTGCGGGACCCACTGTGGTCGCATATGTTGCAGTGCCTAAGGCCTGCTCTGGAAAATGCTATGCCGCCGGTCGACTAGTCTTATATAATACAGACGTTACTTCAAAAAAGAAGATGATTACGTCCTACGCGTCATGCATTCAGTCATGCATATTTACCAGTGACTTAAATTCTGCTAAGTCACTGGTTTTCCTGGCTAGCTCAGGCAAACCATTCCATGCTCTAATGGCACTAGGGAAGAAAGAGCATTTGTACAGATTTGTTCTAGCATATGGGACGAGGAATGTGCCTTTATCTTTGTGTCTTTCTGAGTATTTTATTAAGTTTTGTTTTTGTATTTGGAGATTATGGTTCAGTGTATTGTGTATAATTGCTACTTTACACTTAAGTCTTCTATCCTGAAGGCTTTCTAAATTTAGTGATTTTACTAAAGGTGTTACTCTAGTGAAATGTGAATATTCGTTTGTTATGAATCTCACTGCTCTATTTTGTGTCTGTTCTAGTTTCTTAATGTTTTCTTGAGTTGAGGGTCCCAAACAGAGGATGCAATTTTAGTTTTATGTTCTTGAGGGCGCGCTGGCTGAGCGGTAAAGCTCTTGGTTTCCGTAATGGAGGTCCCGGGTTCAAATCCTGGTGAAGGCTGGGAATTTTTATTTCGGGATTTTCGGGCGCCCACCCAGCTCCAATGGGTACCTGACATAAGTTGCGAAAAGTAAAGGCGGTTGGTCGTTGTGCTGGCCACATGACACCCTCGTTAACCGTGGGCCACAGAATCAGATGACCTTTACATTATCTGCCCTATAGACCACTAGGTCTGAAAGGGGAACTTTTTATGTTCTTTTTTGATTTATAGATTTGATTTGTAGAAATTTCTTTTAATAAACCCTAATGCTTTGTTTGATTGTTTTATAGTTTCATCAATATGGGGATTCCATGACAGTTTTTCATTTATTATAACACCAAGGTATTTTGCGTTTTTAGTCTGTGTTACTGGTTTACCATGAATAAGATAAGTGGAATTGATTTGTTTTAGTTTTTTTGTTACTCTTAATAACTGACATTTTTCTGGTTGAAAAGACATGCTCCAATTTGATTCCCATTTCTGCAATTCATCTAGTTCTCTTTGTAAAATGTGTGTATCTTGTGTTTTTTTATTGTCCTATATATTATGCAATCATCTGCAAATAATCTAACTGTGTAGAATGTAGAGCTTATAAAGCATTTCTTTATTTAGATGACACATCCTAAAATCGTTTAATTATGTTAAGAAATTATAGAAATATTGACTTTAGAGACAATATTACTTGTTGGAGTTCTAACTGAATCAAACGTAAAGACAGTAATATTTATATAACAAAGCTACTCTACTTGCATTGTAATTTCTTTTGGTAAATTTACTCAATTAGTATGTCCCATTTACATTCATCTTATTTAGAAAGGGGCCCGCAAACATAGTGTTGTAACCCTGTTCCTCCCTGACTAAACATTTTTTTCCACGTGCGAAGTAGTGTGATTTTTCTGTTTATGTAAATGATTTTTTTTTGTGTGTAACTGTGTAAAGAAACTTGAGTGATGAGTTTGTATTTCTTGTTTGAGGATTCAAGATTTTTTCTTTCTATTGTGTTAGTGAATGGGATATTTATTTTAGATTTGGAGATTGTGACATTATTTCTTTTTATCGGGGATATTAGTTGGATTATGCTTCTGCAATCAAAGAGATATCAGCGATCCTGAGAATCGGTGAGTTATTTTCTTCAATTGAAGCCCACGTCGTAACAAATGGTGTCAGACTTGGGATATCGCCTACTCTACTTACCAACATGTCTACTTCTAAACGACAACCTGAGCTGCAGATTAACGAAATCCGTAAGTTAAAGAGGCGGGACATTGTAGCGTCAGGAAACAAAGAAGCCCTCGTTAGCCGGCTGAGAGAGGCCATGAAAGAAGACGGGTTTTACCTGGACACTTACGAGTTTGAAATGAAGTTAGATCTCGGCAGAATATTAAGTCAAATAAAAAAGGAACTTTTAGGGTCGATGCGAGCAATGGCGACTGGTCTAAAAACTAATCTGGAGGAATTCAGAAGTAAGTTAAGGGAGGAAATAGCCGCTGTGTAGTCACAGCTTACTGTAAAGATGGAGCGAAAGATAAAAGCCCTTAACGACGAGGTCCAGGCAGTGAAGGTCAGGCTGGGTAAGGTGCAACGCATAAAAACAAATTCAGGAAGGAGCGAAGCAATTTGGAAAGTCAAACCACCCATTTTTGATGGTATAGTCTCGTGGACAGTCTATAAAAGACAATTTGAGGCGGCTGCTAAAGTGAACGACTGAAGTACAAACGAGGAAAAAGCTACTGGATTAATGTTGGCGCTACGAGGGAAGGCCTCTGAATTGCTACATGTAGTTAACGACCAGCAAGATTACGAGCCCGTTGTTAGAACAATGGAATTGCGATTTGGAGACGAACACATGAAGGAGGTGTCACAGATGAGTGTGTGTGTGAGAGAACAAGTTAATTATTTTGTATATGTGTTTTCACTGCTCACAGACAGACTTGACAGAGTAGAGACAAAGGGTAGAAATAGCGTGACATTTAGATGCATAGCTTCTAGGGGGGACTTGATACCCGTAGGTTGGACAGACACCTAAAGCATTACTTTAAGCGTGAGGTTAGGTCTCCGCCTATATATTGTAGAGTTGTGGGGCATTCGGGACAGCGCCATGTAGTTCTAGCAGGGGCGTGTGTCGTGTTTTCTGGTGAACGACACATACAAACATTGGGAGCAAGTCGCCGAGGCTGGCTCGCGATCTTGGCTCCAAGAGGTGTGAGTAGTTTACCAGAGACATCATGTAGTGAATTAATTCAAAGGGACCAGGAGTGACAGTCTGTGCTGTAATGGCAGTCTTAACCCAGTCTTAGCCTGAGTCTTGGTGTGAATCCTAGTCCTAGTCTGAGATGGTGACAGTCCTAGTATGAGTTGGCGACAGTCTTTGAGTGACAGTCATTAGAGATAGCCTGTGTAGTTTATGATGGGGATCAGTGACAACACTAGATAGAAAGTACAAAATGAGCGACAGACGATGGTCTACAGAAATGACAGACAGACAACATATGTTGAACTCATGTGGCCTTGCG
This sequence comes from Biomphalaria straminea, assembly GCA_021533235.1. Lineage (NCBI taxonomy): Eukaryota > Metazoa > Mollusca > Gastropoda > Planorbidae > Biomphalaria > Biomphalaria straminea. Next base: position 1,012,152 of record JADKLZ010001913.1, read on the forward strand.
ATGCTGGATCCAGGAGCGTGCATTGAGGAGGGAACTGGTTGGTCTGGCTGAGCATGGGTGAAAAACTATTTCTCTTGCTGTTTTATGCTATTCACTCTACATGTATTTCTATTGTATTATTTTATCATCCATCATAAATGCTGTCGTAGAGTAGTTAATTAATCAATCATTATATTTGTTTCATCATTTTAAAGTGGCCATCGATGCCCTATTTACCATATTAAATTTTTAGTTTTAATTAGAGAGTCTGACTTTATAATTCAATTTGTTGTCATTGGTGTTGTGACATTGTTATTAGTTAAATTAATACACATCTAATAATCATGAAGAGAAAGCAGACACGAGCCAATAGCGAGAATCATTCTAGACATCTTGCCATCAAGAACTGATATTCAGATTCTCGACAGGAGGTTTATAGAGTGCAATTAAAGACTCGGCAGCAAAAACCACGAGAGAACTTCAGGAGTTGATGGCGGATATTGAACGACTGGTATGCCTGTCTTATCCAACCTTTACCAAGGAGATCTTACACGTGCTCATAACGGACGCAATAATTGATTAGATGATGGTGTACGTGACTCCGAATTGAAGAAGGCTATCAGATTAAGTGTAAAAAGGGAGGCAAGTGATGCTTTGATATACGCCTTATCTTTTGAGGCAGCTAAAGACTCATCAAAAAAGACCTATTTCAGTCGGGGTCTTCATGTTCAGGAGGACCTTACGCATATGATCAGACAAGTAGTGAAAACTATGGATGACCGACGGTCTCAGCAAAGCCCAGACTAAACAGACCGATCGTTCGCTGTTGGAATTGCAATGCCCCTGGCTACATTCAGAGAAATAGTACTCGAAGATATGCAGGCCGACCAAGAGAGACAGAGAGAGAGACAGATTGGGTAGTCAGCAGGCCTACATCCAATCTCAGAACCAGGAAAACTAGGTTCTGTCGGTTTTGTGGGGCAGAAACTGGATACTGGCGCATCGAGATGGATAATTCATCCTAGTCTAATTGAAAAAAACGTGATTCATGAAATAAGTGGCTATTCTATAAAAACAATTTTTGCCAGTTTTAGGGCAGATCACTGTTAAGATTGAGATATCAAATCAATATTTTAGTCATGAATCGCCAATATAAAGAGCGAAGAGACCGGAAATCAGAACTTCCCGATCTACGGTTCGTTACTACGGCTCAGTACAAGTTCGAGGCGAGACAGAGATACCAGTGCAAGAGTTGATACGGCGATACGGTGCAATCGGAGAGATATTTGTATAGTCTTGTATTTCGTACAATTGTACAATATAGGCTTTTCCTTTTGAATTAAACTATAACGTTACTTTGGAGCCCTGAGTTGTCTAGTTCTTTAAGTTGTTGGTGCATGGTTCAGTTTGCAGAGAGCCTGGATAGTGAGATCCGTAACAATAATAATATTAATATAATATAAAAGTATCATGTCATTTGTTATTTAACCTGAGATATCAAAATGAAAACTTAAAGTTGTTTCTTTTTTGCTAAAATCGGACTCAAGCCAGTGTATTCTTTTATATTTGTTAAGTGTTAAATAATCAAAAACAATACACAGTAATCTTACAATTTATTTGTTTTATTAAGATCAGCAAGACATTAACATTTTGGTAGCTAGATTTTGGTTAGATTTTTATAAAGAAATAAATTACTAAATAAATTTAAAGCGATTAAAAAAAGTATTGTTACCTATTTCCAATCTTAATTGGGCTATTTCCTCATCATAATACTCTTCCAACTGTGAAGCTGATTGGCCTATAAAATTATATATAATAATAGGTATCTTTGCATAGACACAGATACTAATGATTTAACTAACTTTTATTTGAAAATAAACGCATAGAATGCGATTTGAATTTAAAATAATAATAGACAAAAGAATGCTGTTTTCAAACTAAAGTTTCAGTAAAGAGGATTAATTAATCGCTAAATACAACCAGTTAACATAAAAAGAAATGATTGGTTAATGTTTGAATTTATACATGCATTGTAATCAACGGTGAATAATAATAAAAAAAAATTAGACTTGATTCGAGAATGACAAGCTGGAGAAAAACATTTCAAAACTTAACAAGTGGACAAAATCCCTGTGTACATCAATCTATCAAAATAAATTAAAGACAAATAACCACCATATAAATGAAGAATCCTGAAAAAAATCTAGAATCAAAACAAATCTTAGCAACACAAATATACACATCTTATTATTTTTTTTTTTTACATTTTTTCATTTTTTCTGAATGGAGGGATGTGATGAAGCAGACCGTATCCCTCCATGGGCAGCGGTGACACTGGGATGGATGGGTTGCAAAAAACGGTATAAACTTCTTATATTCAGACAGGCAGTTTGGGCAGGGCACGTATCCCGTATGAATGACGACTTCAACACTTTACTATCTTGGTAGCATTATTATACTCAATTACTAATATGTTAATTTTTTACTGATTCGTGTATTGCCAAAGCCAAAAATTTGGTGTACAGTTAAATTTTTTTAGAATGAGTATGAGAAAAATAACTTGTATAATGTTTTTTTTTTATTAAACAGACAGACATAAAATCTGAGATGATTCAAGTTATGTGAACATGAATTCACTAAATAAAATGCTTAGGCTTAAATGTAGTTATATTTTTGTTTCTTAAAACTAAACTTAAAGGGCAGGTTTCAGTATTGTTTAACCCTATTGTGTCTAGGCTTATTATAAAAAAAAATATGTTTATAAACGTATATATACTGTCTAACTAATTCAAGAGACGATAAAAAAGCTTTCTAAATCTGTAAATGACTATGGCTAACTGCTCGTGCGGGCCGTATGTGCACTGATTGTCGTTTGGACTTCTCCACAGTCCTGAGTTTACACCCTGTCCGTGGCCACATCCTGTCGTCCTGATGGAGGTTTGGGCCAGAAAGTAAATTATATTTATCTCCGAAGAAACATCCAAAATATGTAAAAAAAAAAGATTATAAAAGACTCATTTAATATCATTCACAATGGACTCCACAGTCAGGTTAAACTGTGTTCTACAAGATGAGTCATAGTGGTTTCGAATAACGGAGGTCGTGTATGATGTGTCAGCCCCTTAACAGCCAGATCATTAAATAGTATGAATAT
>JADKLZ010001913.1:1025322-1065675 GCA_021533235.1 Biomphalaria straminea
TTTTTTTTTAAAGAAAAGGGGATGTTGATATGGTGCGCAAATGTACACGCGTTCAATATAATAAAGATTCATTCTTCGCCATGGCACTAATGGTTGTTGTTTGCTGATTGCTGTTTGTGAACCTAGATCTTATTTAAAAATATTAACGATAATTAGATTTTGTAATATTTTTGCTAGAACATAAACGTACTGTAAGAGAGAAGTGAGTTAAAATATTTTTCATAAAAATCCGGAACAACATTTTTTCGTAAATGAGAAGATTATTTGTTTATTAATTAGAAGAGGGAGTTGAAACTATTTGACGTTAGTAGATTTTAAATAAAATTCGGAAAGTTTTCGCAACGATTTGTAAGAAAATTTAAGTCGATTTCTTTTCGAAACTAAATCCGGAACATTCTTTATCGATTGAATTAACAACACTTTTATGTTATGTTTCAGCAAGAAAATTAAATGTCTTAAAAGTGATTTTCATTAATTGTTTCTAGTAAATTACTTTTTTTAAAGCCCTGAACAACCTATTGTCAATATTTTTAAAATTTGTCTAAAGATGAAAATACGGAACAATTTTGATATCGATAATCAAATTATAGTGACGCATTGTCAAAGAATATAAGTGTAATATTAGTGAAGTATTCGATTTCAAACAATCATTTGACAAAATTCATTTTTATTAATATCCGGAACATTTTTACACTTAATGAAATATAAGTTAACATAGAGATTTTGATTTAGAATTTTTATGCTATTGACATAAAAAAACGGAACAACATATGATAGATAATATATTTTTACAACGTTTAAGCATGGAAATTAAATGTAATATAGGTTAGAAGAGCAGACAAATATTCCTTGGCGTTGATTAATTTTGCACAAAAATCCGGAACAATTAATTTTAGATACTTAAAATTATTGATATGTTACAGGAGGAACATTAAAGGGTAAATCATATTTTTAAATAGCTTTTAGAGATATTTTTATCTAAACGTGATGTACACACCTAGCGACAGACAAAACGCACAAAAATAAGCCTCTCTTATTCTGATAGGTGCGTTAAATAAAAAACAAATGAAATATGATTATTTAAAAAAATTTAAGGGAACTGAAAGCAACATGTTTTGTTGATACTTGTCACGCTACTGCACGAAAGTTGCTGCATAAAAAGTCTATTTAACAATGTTACAAAGACAGTTTGTGTGGAAACACAAACTCAAAATACCGAAGGCCGGCTTCAAATATTTCAGAAAGAACATCCGAATGAAAGTATATCAAAGACATATGACAGATAAAAATGTAGAAAGAAAGTTTGACAGTTCTTATGTTGGGCCCCAGCCAGCGGTCCAGCAGATCAAAGGATAGGTGAAAGTGAATGTAAAGTTAGATATGAATCTAGGCAAACTAAAATTTTAAAATTGATCAAATTTTTTTGTAAAGGCTCAATCTAAAATTCGAATCATCTTGACAAAAAAAAAAAAAAAAAGGTACCACGTGTATTAGAAAATGTAAATTTTAATTTATGGCATTAATAGTTGTCTTAAATTAGGTCTAGCTTATAATGCATACTAATTTTTTTTTTCTCTTTTGAAAAGCGCTTGCATAATTAATAGTAAAAATTAAACGGATTGCTTTTAGAAAACAAAAAGTAGCCGTTGCACTTAAACTTTTCAAGCCGCATTTAATGGTGAAATAATATTTTTCGTATCTCTTCTAGTTTTGGCGCCCTGAGTGTGACAGACGGACAGACGGACATTTTGCACATATATTTTGCATATATATATATATATATATATATATATATTCCTCAAAGTAAGAGTTCAAACGAGCAACACGCAACAAGTAATTGGAAAGATCCCATGGCGCACGCACGCGGTGTGAATAGAAATTGGTGCATCCCAATCCGCACTATTTTCATTCACAAAATAGCATAGACATAAATAAATATAGACTGGAAAAAGGAAGTAACTTCATGTAACTTGAAAACATGTATATATATCTACTATTGAATTCGGATTTCTAAATTATGACAAATTTAAAAAATTGCATGATCTACTGTCTTAGAGATTAAACACAATTTATAGACATAAAAAAAGGACACACAGTTGCAATGCGCACATTTTTGTTTCATAAAACTCTCTTATGAATTTGTATAGTGAATGGAAGGGAATTATCTCTTCTTCTTAGATTATTGTCATAATATTAAAAGTATTTCCATATTATTGTGTCGTTAGACTATTGAAACTAGAACAACAACAATACACAGATAGAGTCTACTCTCAGGTTTCACTTTACAAAGTACTTTAATTACGCACATTCGTTCATTAGACATGATTACGAAAGTTAACTCATCTCTCTATTCCTAGATCTAGATCTAGATTTAAAACTCGAATTCAACTCTTCGCAAAGATAGTTTTATGCTTTAGCACATGAACACACCAATTATAGTCCATTTAATCAAATTAACATTCAAATTTGTTTTTCTAAAGCATTGTTACATGTGCATATATGTCGTGTAAATTAAGGTCAATTAGCCATTTTTTAGCTCCATTAATAGTATTTTTCATTCGTGAATTCACGCATTCGCTTTACTTATAACAAGCAAATGGGAAGATCCCATGGCGCAGCATGGTGTGAATAAGAAATAATATATCCAAATCCGCACAATTTTCATTCACGAAATAGCATAGCATTTTTTTTCCTTTAAAAATATTTTAATAATGTCCGGAAATTTCCAGGAATTTTTCGACCGGCGGCATAGCATTTAATAACATTTCAGGAGATTTCCAGGGGGCTCCTGGTAAATCAAGAGGCCGCGGAAAATCTGTTATGTTTTATAAAATGGTTCAATTTAATAATTTATACACCTAAAAATTAGCACGGGTCCAAAGAAAGTTTGGGACCCACAGTGGTCGCATATGTTGTAGTATTTTTTATTCATGAATTCATGGCGCAGCATGGTGTGAATGAAAATTGTGTATCCAAATCGCACTATTTTCATTCACAAAATAGCATAGACATAAATAAAATATAGACTGGAAAAAGGAATTAACTTTATGTAACTTGATTTAATCATTTATATACCTAAAAAATTAGTAGGGGTCCAATGAAAGTGTGGGACCCACTGTGGTCGCATAGTTTGTAGTGCCTAAGGCCTGCCATGGAAAATAGCGGCGTATGCAATGCAGCCGGTCGACTAGTATATATATAAGGGAGGAAATGTTACTATAAGAAATGCTCTTTACATGTAGATATCACGCACATTTTTTAAAATGAACTTTTAACAGCGACTTTCGTGTAGTAGAGTAAAGCCCGGCCATAACATGATTCTAAATTAATTTCCTAAACTTTTTTTTTTAAAAATCAGATTTTAAACAAAAAATAGTGTTTAATGCCCCCATTAGAATGAAAGAAGCATATTTTGTGCGTTTTGTCTGTTGGTTGGTCTGTCCGTCACGGTTTGATAAGAAAAACACTAAAGGCTTTTGAAAAGATTTAACCTTTACTGTTTCTTCAGAAATATTGCGATAGTTTGAGTATGAATAATAGATTGTTCCTAATGTTTATGTTTAGATCAACATTGAAATGTTATAATAAACTAAAACTAATCTTCTATTTTTAAATTGAATATTGCATTCATTATATTTATTACCTGGGCTTTTTTTATTTTACGTAAATTTTATCTAAATTACATCTAAATTATTAATAAAAATAATTAATAAGATATATATCAAGAGTGCTAAATCATAAGTTTAGTTTATGTAGATCTACATCTCTCTTATTGACTTCAAGAAAGCTTTCGATCGAGTATGGCACGGGGCACTCTGGGCGACAATGGAAAAATATAACATTAACACAAACATAACCAAAGTTATCCAGAACCTATACAAGGATGCCACCAGTGTGGTGTACATCAACAACAGATTTGGGGAATGGTTCACAATCAGAGTTGGAGTAAGACAAGGTTGCCTCCTTTCACCAACACTCTTCAATATCTTCCTTGAAAGAATAATGGAAGATGCTCTCAAAGGATTTGAAGGTACTGTAAGCATTGGAGGAAGAAAAGTTACAAACTTGCGCTTCGCAGATGACATTGATGGCCTAGCAGGTACAGAAGACGAACTAGCCGACCTAGTGATGCGCATTGACAAGACTTCAGCAGATTATGGCACGCAAATAAATGCAGAAAAAACCCAAATCATGACCAATAGTCAACAGGGCTTTACAAAGGCCATCAGTATCGGAGGCGAAAAGCTAACTAGCGTTAACAGCTTTAAATAACTCGGAGCTATTGTCTCGGATGAGGGAACAAAGCCCGAACTAATGGTCCGAATAGCACAGTCTACAGCGGCCCTTTCTAAACTCAAGTTGATATGGAAAGACAAAGGCTTAGCCCTCAGCACCAAAATCAGACTGATGCGCTCCCTGGTCATGGCCACATTTCTATATGCTTGTGAGTCTTGGACGCTGACTGCAGAGCTAGAGAGAAGGATCCTAGCAATGGAGATGAGATGCTACAGAAGGATCCTAGGCATCACATTTAAAGACCGCATCACAAATCAAGAGATTAGAGACAGGGTTACTGCAGCGATCGGAGCCCATGATGACCTGCTAAATACTGTGAAGAAACGAAAGCTCAAAATGTATGGCCATATAACAAGATCTTCGGGACTCGCAAAGACCTTCCTCCAGGCAACAGTACCAGGAAAAAGAAGAAGAGGCAGACAGAGAAAGCGGTGGGAAGACAACATCAAAGAATGGACAGGCCTACCATTGAACGAGGTTTTAATCAGGGCAAAGGATAGAGAGGAATGGAGAATGATGGTCCACAAGTCTTGCTTGGCGCCCCAACGGTCCACCAGACTAAGGGATAGGTAACAGGTAACATGTCTACAGATCAACGCTGAAAGATTATTTAAAATGGCTTGTGTGACATTGTATATATCAGGATATTAGTTTTTAACCAGTTTGTTATTAAGCTAAGAGCAATGCCTTGTCGTGCGGTTAGCGTGCTGAACTGATTATCTCGACGCTTCCGGGTTATGTATCTGTTTGTTTTACATATTTCGAATGTTTCTTCAGAGTTAAAGATAGTTTACTTCCTAGTCCAAACCTTCCGCAGGAAGGAAGGGGAGCATGCAGGAATTGAGCTAGGGACCAACGATAAATCCGAACTACAGTCTAGTGCGAAAACATCAAGATAAGGCAGGTTTATACCCTTCTCGCCATCCTCCGTCGTCCTGCGAGAAGTTAATTATTTTCAATTTAGAAGGAACATCCGAAACAACTTGCGAATAGGCGGATGTGACAAGGATCCACTCCAACGGGGGCCGCCTCTGAGTTTGTGTATCACATAAACTCTGTTTGTAATCTTGTTATTTGTATTAGATCCATGAAAGTCTGGGTTTCCATAAATGTTCTTTCTGAAAATATTAAAGCCTGTCTGGGTTGTTTTGTTTTACATGTTTCGGAAATTCCTTCAGAGTTGAAGATAGTTATTTCCTAGACCAAACCTCCCGCAGGACAACGGGGGATGGGAGTGGGCAGGGTTTGAACCCGGGACCATCGGTAAATCGATACGACAGTCCAGCGTTCAAACCGCTCGACCAGGCACCCATCGGGGTGCACCGGGGGGGGGGGGGGCGATTTTGAGTTTGTATTTTATACAAACTGACTTTGTGACCTTGTTATGTAAAAGACGAATAGACATTTTATATAAAACAAATAATGTTTTTTTTAAGGGGCCCACTAAAAACTGTAAATTAAAAATAATAACAATAATAATAAAAAGATTAAATACACAAAATAGACAAACGCTATGAGAAGGACATAGGCAGTTATTGTAGATCATTTATTTTCTTTCCCAGAAATACATGAAAGATGCTTAAGTGTAATAGAAATGATAATACCAGCGAAAATAGAGTCAACAAATATTCACTTCAAACTACAAACGTCTATGAGATAATGTAAAGCAGAATGAGAAACGTATATAAGACTGGAGGCGCGGTGGCTGAGCGGTAAAGCGCTTGGCTTCTGAAGCTGGGGTCCCGGGTTCAAAACCCGGTGAAAACTGGGATTTTTATTTCGGGATCATTGGGCGCCTCTGAGTCCACCCAACTCTTATGGGTACCTGACATTAGTTGGGGAAAAGTAAAGGCAGTTGGTCGTTCTGCTGGCCACATGACACCCTCGTTAACCGTAGGCCACAGAATCAGATGAACTTTACATCATCTGCCTTATAGACCAAAAGGTCTGAAGAGATATAAGACTGACATTTAGTGCAGCTATAATTTACAGATGTCATGTCATATTTTTTTAATATCATGAGTTGGATTGATACTTGAAATATATTAATAAGAGTCTAAAAACTAAAATTGAAAACCGATTCTACACATGCAAGTTATTTATATACACCTATTCTTACCGATTGTAATTTGAATGTGTACTATTCCTTCCAACAATGTCTTATAGTTTTGTTTTGCTTCAGCTAGAGAAAAACGAAAAGAAAAACCTTGTAAAATAGCTCAAAGATTTGTTTAGAAGTATTAATTGTAAAATTAGCTTAAATGTTAATATATTAGTTATAATAGGTTACCAATTATTTCTTTGAAGATATTTACTTCTGAGGCTTCGGATTGTCCTTCAATAAAGAAACAAAGAAACGAATGTATATTTATATTATTTAACAATAATATTATAAGCCACAACAGAATACAATAAAATTTAAAAAAAACATTACACCTAACTCTGCTCAATGTCTTTGAAAATGAAACTTTAGTTTTCATTAATAATTCTTAGAAGAAAGTAACATAGTTGCTAGGTTGCAATAAACCCAACATTACGGATTCTTAACCCACATAAAACATATGGAAACACAACTTTTATTATGGTTGGGCAATTAATAATAATAATGATAATAATGGCCGCCGGAAGCTTTGCCGTGTTTCTGTTCTCTCTGACTTGTACACTTCTTAGTGACATTAGGGAAGTATTGACACTCTGGACTGAAGTACTGCTACAGAGTTGTATATCTGTATCTATTTAGAGTGATTAATTATATCAGATTTGAAGGTTTGTTTTGATCTGAAGTAATATCTTATCCTAGACTAGTGTCGCCATTTTTGCTGCGTCACTTCCATGGTTGCTAGATCTAAATCTAGATCTCTCAAGCTTGTCTACGAAGATAATAGATCAAAATAAACAAGCTAATGTACTTAATTTCTTTTAGATCTAATTGGAGAATTGGAACGGCCCATTACTTTTTTCAGGGCAATGATAAATAAGGAAAAAAAAACACAGGCGGTAAGCTAAGTAAATTATTATTCACCAATGAGGCGAGTGCCCACTGTAGGTAATACACAACCTCACAACCAAACACAAGATGTCGATCTACTCCCTGACTCGCACCCCACACAATTGAGATGTGCTGTTGGCGGTAGAACAAGAGGAGCCAAAAGAATCAAATGGACGAGAGAAATGAATATAGTCATAATCAGATCGTTCTTCCGTGATGATAAGCCTCTGCCAGGTTATAGGCAAAAGCTGTTCCAGGAAGTCAATAAATTATATCCAGAACTAAGCCTTACTGAGCAAAACGTTGTAGACAGAAGGTCTGTAATAATAAAAAACAACTATCTGACCCCTCAAGAAATTGACGAAATAAGAAGGGAAGTAGGCCATGAACTGCAGATACAAGAGCTCATCACAGATACAAATGACACACCCACTCAGTCGACCAACGAAAACATAAGTAGAACACCTAACCAAGACGAGAATGACCCAACATCGGCAATAAGCAATGAACTACACTCAAAATTTTATACGCTTATAGACCGCTATACAACAACCAATCTCAACTCTAGACCTCGTATCCCTAAGCTAAGCGCCAAGAAAGAGACAACAACTTATATCAAAGAAATAAATAAAATCTTAGGACACTATTTCGAAACACCAAGAAATTTGTTTGAAGTACATCTCGCCACATACTGCGCTGCTGTGGCTGTTACGGAGCTCTCAGGACAAAAGACTTATGAGGTAAGCCCAATCAACCAGAGACCAAAACAACATGTGCCAGCATGGAAAAGGCGCCTGGAAGGCAATATAAATCAACTCAGAAGCCAAATGGATACAATCAGACAATATCTTGAAGACAACCGCTCCACTAGAATACTTAACAAAATGAGGTCAATCTTAAGAACATCTAAAATCAAATTAACGGACCACGACAGCCGCACACAACTACTATGTCTGAAAGATACGCTGAGACAGAAAGTCAAATTAAAGGGAGCTAGGCTGAAGCGCTACAACGAAACCACCAAAAGGAAGGAGCACAATGCTCTATATCAGCGCAATAGAAAACAGTTTTTCCGTAAACTAGCTGATAATGATGCTGATAAAGTTCCAAACATCGACAGCACAAAACACGGCTCGTTTACCGACTATTGGGCGGTGCTTTGGTCTGAACCTCTACACTACAATGTGCAGGCTGACTGGATCGAGGAAATCCAGAATAAGAACAACCTAATGCCAGAAATGCCTGATGAAGATTTCACGGCTGACGAAGTTTCGGCAGCTATATCAAAAACACACAACTGGACTGGTCCTGGGCCGGACAACATACACAATTTTTGGCTGAAGAAACTTACAGCCTTACATGCACCACTAACATCAAGCTTTAATGAGTTACTGTTGGAACCATCCTCAATGCTGTTAGACCTCACTGAAGGAAGAACATCTCTCCTCTCCAAAAAGGTGATCCGAGTCAACCATCAAACTATCGCCCTATCACTTGTCTGTCAGTTGTTCTACCCATAAGCTACTAGCAGAGGAACAACAAGCTTGCATTGAAGAGTCTATGGGCTGTAAATTTCAGCTAACTATTGATGGTATTGTATTGCACCAAGCGAATAAAAGAAAAATAAATTTACACATGTGCTACATCGACTACAAAAAAGCTTTCGACTCTGTTCCGCATGATTGGCTCTTAAAAACACTGGACATTCATAGAATCAATCCAAGAATAATACAACTATTGAAAATCTGTATAGATAATTGGAAGATAAACCTGCACCTTAATCAAGATAAACTAGGTTCTGTGCACATAAAAAGAGGTATATATCAAGGTGACTCTCTATCCCCACTCTGGTTCTGCCTAGCGATTAACCCTCTATCTGCACTGCTCCAAGACTCTACAAATGGTTTTAGGGTTGACACTAAATGTACAAAATATGTGTCCCACTTATTATACATGGATGATCTAAAGTTATATGCAGAAACCGAGAAAAAATTACACAAGTTAATCAAAACGGTGAAATGCTTCAGTGACGATATCTGTATGTCTTTTGGCCTGGACAAATGTGGCATCATAAGCATCAAAAAGGGCAAGGCAGCAAACACCAACATTGCATTTGAAGGTATCGAGGAGTTAAACTCTGCATCTCTTTATAAGTATCTTGGAATAAATCAGAATGCCAAAAAAAAAAACCATAAAAAATTAAAAGAGGACTTCCTTGATAAATATAGGCAAAGGCTTAATAAGATTCTCAACACCAAATTGTCTGGCAGTAACCTTATCAGCGCAATAAATAGCTGGGCCGTCCCAGTGCCCCTCTACACTTTCGGCGTCATCAAATGGACCGACACCGACCTACATGACATTGACAGGCTGACGAGGAAATTGTTAACCAAATTCCGATGCTTGCATCCCAAGTCCTCCACCATAAGGTTATACCTACCCAAGAAAGATGGAGGCCGTGGATTGCAGAACATCTTCAGACTGTGTAAGACGCAAGTATCAAAAATACGATCAAAACTGCACGCCTCCAGAAACGAACTAGTTTCCTTCTTACGCAAATACGACTCCGATGCGACCCCTCTGAACCTACACAATGTAGATGCTAATATCGGTCTGGACGACGTAGGCCATGAGATTCGCCAATGGGAAGAAAAAACACTCCATGGGAAATTCCCGGCTTTAATACATGGGGACAACATCGACAAGGCTGTTTCCTTAGCATGGATCAGGGCAGGCCATCTCTATCCTGAAACAGAAGGCTTTGTTACAGCTATACAAGACAGAGTAATTAGGACAAAAATTACGAAAAGCATATCCTAAAACTCAATGTTGTCGACAAATGCCGAAAATGTGGAAATGTCCTGCCCTATCGGAATCTGCCTACCTAGGTCGCCATAACCAAGTTGCAAAGCTAATACACCAGCACTTGGCTTTGACGCACAATTTGAGCGGGAAGGATACTCCTCCTTATTACAAATACTCACCACAAGAGGTTCTCGAGTCTACTGATCACCTGCTGTACTGGGATAGGCCTATTTTGACCGACAAAACGGTAGATTTTAATCGACCTGATCTGTTGCTTATCGATAAAAAAGAAAAATCCGCTGTCATGATTGACATTGCCGTACCACTATCTCATAACTTGAGAAAAACTGAGCTTGAAAAACAGCGAAAGTATGTGAACCTAGGCTTGGAGATTAAGCGTTTATGGAAGTTATCTAAAATAACAATATACCCCATTGTCATATCAACCGAAGGGATAATTACAACTGACCTCACAGATACCTTCAAGGCTCTGGGCATTCCTAGGAACATTCTCGTTGCCTGTCAGAGGGCGGTACTGCTGCAGACCTGCCACATCACCAGAAAATTCATCAGTGGAAACTGATAAAGGGAATACGATGAATTTTGTCTCCCTTTAACGAAACTCGACCATGGCTTCGCCAGAGAAAGAATACTCGTTCTTTTCAAACATAATAATAATAATCTTTACTATTCATAAGAACATTCGTCTGGCAATGTGTCCAATACACCAAACAAAACATTATAACTACAGAAACAAAAATATACATAAAATCAGATTCCCTCATAATTTACATAAATGTTTATATCAGATAATTTCTATTTTATGATTTAATAGCTATGGGGGAAAAAATATTTTGACTTTGCTATTCTTGTCTTGTGCTTCTTTTGTAATGGTAAAATCACATAATTCTGGACAAAGGGTTAATTTTTTATTTCCAGAATCTTTTTAAGATTTTAAGAATTTTTTTCTCAAACAGCTGCCCAAATGTTTCTTGTTTTTTGTCAATGACTTAATCAGCAGCATTTATGTTTCTACCAAGTAAATTACTGAACCGTTATGTGTTGATGTATGATCGTAAATGTATGATGTGTAACGATGGCAAGATACTGCATTGCCACTCCCATTTCTCTCCATGTATCTGCAAAGCCGAATACCCTCGAATTAGCTTTGATTCTTGTCTCCTGGCCTTTGTAATCCATCATGGGACTCCTTGCCCTCGTCGGTGGCCTAAAATTAGATGGAATTTCGCCCAACAATGCTGTATTAATACTTACATCAACAGTTTAAATTTTTTGTCCGCTTGTTGAAGCGTTTTTTCCATTGGAAGATGCTAGTAAGAACATGAGGGAGATTTATGGATGGATGAAATGGTAAAGTGAAGTAATCCTGATGAAAAAGCAGCATACTAAAGCACTAGCACACTATTAAACACTGTCTACCAGAAATTAGTTTATGTGAGAAATAAGGAAAAATAAAAAAATAAAACGGCTTTAGATACAACTCAGCATAGAGTTACGATCGATATTATCTCAGTGGTCGAGCCAGAAAAAAGTGTAGACGCTGTCTGTGCTTTGTTTTACGTTCATTTATGTACAAAAACATTGTTATTTGTATAACTATATGTTAGTAAAAAGACATTTAAAGTGCTGTTTTCGATAGATTTTTAGGACTGTACAATCTTTTAATACATACATTGTAATACAATACAACATACAAAAAAAAATAAAAAATGTATTCCTTAAATTTAAATCATGAAACGAGCTTAAAAAAGAGAATATATTTTCATATACTTTGTTTTTTTTTTATATTTTGTTTTAAATTTTATTAATAAAGCAAATACAAACCTGCGGATTCATTTTCCGTTTCCTAAAATAAAAATAGAAAAAAAAATGTTTATGAAATGTAATAGGAATAATGATAGTAATAATAATAATAATAATATCGACACATGCTGCTTCCTTAGCATGGCTCAAGGCAGGCCATCTCTATCCTGAAACAGAAGGCTTTGTTACAGCTATACAAGACAGAGTAATTAGGACAAAAAATTACGAAAAGCATATCCTAAAACTCAATGTTGTCGACCGATTGAACACATTATGGCAGGATGTCCTGCCCTATCGGAATCTGCCTGCCCAGGTCGCCATAACCAAGTTGCAAAGCTAATACACCAGCACTTGGCTTTGACGCACAATTTGATCGGGAAGGATACTCCTCCTTATTACAAATACTCACCACAAGAGGTTCTCGAGTCTACTGATCACCTGCTGTATTGGGATAGGCCTATCTTAACCGACAAAACGGTAGATTTTAATCGCCCTGATCTGTTGCTTATCTCATAACTTAAGAAAACTGAGCTGGAAAACAGCGAAAGTATGTAAACCTAGGCTTGGAGATTAAGCGTTTATGGAATTTATCTAAAATAACAATATACCCCATTGTCATATCAACCAAGTAGATAATAACTACTGACCTCACAGATACCTTCAAGGCTCTGGGCACCCCTAGGAACACTCTCGTTGCCTGTCAGAGGGCGGTACTGCTGCAGACCTGCCACATCACTAGAAAATTCCTCAGTGGAAACTGATAAAGGGAATACGATGAATTTTGTCTCCCTTAAACGAAACTCGACCCTGACTCCGACAGAGAAAGAATACTCGTTCTTTTCTAACATAAAAATAATAAAGACAGGACAGGGTAATTAGGACAAAGCATATACTAAAACTCAATGTTGTCGACAATTGCCGAAAATGTGGAAATGTGAGTGATTCGATTTAACACATTATGGAAGGAATCTGCCTACCTAGGACGCCACACCAAGTCGCAAAGCTAATACACCAGCAATTTAGTCGGGAAGGATACCCTCCTTAGTACAAAAGACTCGCTACAAGAGAATCTCAAGTTTACTTATTATCTGCTAGACTGGGATGGGCTTTTTTTCTGACTGACAAAACGGTATATTTTAATCGCCTTGATCTGCTGCTCGTCAATAAAAAAGAAAATGCATTGCTGTTCCACTGTCTTATAATTTAAGAAAAACTGAAGTGAAAAAACAACGAAAATATTAACCTAGGCTTGCGAATTTAGTGTTTATGGATCTAAAACAACAATATACTCAATTGTAATATCTACCGAGGGGATAATAACAACTGACCTCACCGATACCTTCAAGGCCCTCGGCATTCCTAGAAACATTCTCGTTGCCTATCAGGGGGCGGTACTGCTGCTAACCTGCCACATCACCGAATCAGATACCTCATTTAAAATAAACCATGCTAAGATTACTCCCTTAGAGCACGGAAGAGGAAGCGAGCAGTGAGTTGTAGGGTCGCCTTTTTCCCGTACAAGGACAGACCCTTTGCCACACATGGACCAGTTTTCTCTCTCTCATTACTTGTCCCGATCGTTCATCTTGCAGAGCGTGACATTCGTAGAGAATGTGCTCTATTTTCTCATCGTCCTCGAAGCACTGGCGGCACAGTGTGTCGAAGATCTCCCTCCACCGCCCAAAGTATTGTGCAGTGTCCGACTCGGAACTGGGCTAGGACTGCACGGCAAAGCGTCCACCATGCGTCCTTTCGGTCTGGTCTACTCATCTACTCATCTGCTTGTGAAGCTCTCGGCTTTTTTCGGAAGCGTCCCAGCTAGCGTACCGCTGTGCCAACAATCTGTTGTCGGCAAGGGATCGTACGGTCGCAAGACTGTACGGTTCATCATTTAAGGTGCACGTTGCTGCCGCGGCTCTTGCTAAAAAGTCAGCCCTCTGATGGCTGACCAGACCACAATGGGATGAAACCCACTGTATAAAACTATTTACATTGAGCTGCAGAAGGCGCTCAACCTCTGAGAGGAGTGCTTCTACCCGTCCGAAACCTGCAAGCTGCCTTTCCACTGCATCGAGGGCAGATATTGAATCGGTAAAGATGAACACGTCAGCTGGGGCCGCGGATCCATCTCCGACTCTTTCCACTACCCACGTCAATGCTGCGAGCATTGCTTCGAGCTCAGCTTCTGTGCTGCTCTTGCCACTGCAGGGCCCACTCAGCTCCACACTTTCGGGATTGCCTGAGATTTGTACCACAACCCCATACCCAGCTTTTGTAATGCCCTCGAGCATCCTCACGGAGCCATCCGCGTAGATAGTGGTCACTCCTGCGGGTACGAAGCGATAGTTTCTCTGGCAGTTTGTAGTAGCCGTTTAGGGTTGTGACTGCCGGGTCAATCAAGCTCCTTTGCACAGTCGGCATGTGGAAAGCTTTGTCAGGGCGGAAGGAACCGGTCGGGAAGGAGCAGCCCGCTCTTCAGGTAGATTCATCTCTCTAACCAGCCCACGCGCCACATGCATGGAGCAGGGCCGGTTTTTGAGACGCCTCTTACCCTCCCAGTTGTCGACCAGACTTCTGAGAGGGCATCCCTCCATCCAGACGCCCCTACCTATCGTGGGCTAACACGACGGCTCGCTCTCTGCGCAATTTCAACGGCGGCACATTAGTCATGATCTCGCCGGCGTCGACTGGCGTGGTGCGAAACGAACCGCATATGAGTCTTATGGCTTGGTTCTGGACAGCGTCGAGCTTCGCTGGAGACGTTTGCGAGGCCCAAACTTGAACAGGGAGGCTGTAATCCATGTGAGACTGAACTGCACCCATGTACAGTGATCTCAGTACACCCGCAATCGCCCCCACTTTGTTCCAGCAAGCTTCTTTACAATGTTCAGCCTCTCGGAGGCTGTTTTGCGTACATTCTGTATATGGTCGCACAGGGTCAATTTAAGATCGATGATGACCCCTAGGTACTTGGGCTTTTTGTACCATTCCAGAATCTTTCCGTCCATCCTGAGCTCAACTGGTTCTTTAATGATATCACGTCCTAGTGTGAACCAAGAGTAAACACACTTCGAGTGGTTCACCTCGAGGCTACACATTCTAGCTAACAGAACACTGTCGTCAGCGCCTGTTGCAGAGTGCCAATAAGCTGCTGGCGATCTCTGCCCGACTCCCACAACACTATATCGTCTGCAAACAGTAGCTTCTGACATCGTAAGAGGCCCGGCAAGTCTTTTCTGAACACTAAAAAGAGTTAACAACTTAGCGCCGACCCTTGTGGCACTCCCTGCTCCAGCGGAAGTTTCTTCGACACGTTTTTACCAACTCGTGTCTGCACCGTTCGTTCCGTGATGAAATTTTGTATCCACCTAAGCATATTAGAACCCACTCCAAGGTTCATAAGTTTTAACAACAGACCAGGCCGCCAAACTCTGTCATACGCTTGTTTCAGATCGATAAAAACCGCTAGCGTCGACTGGCCAGGCCGATTTGTGTTGCCCCACTGGAAGCCGTCCGCCACTTTCTGCATGAATAGCGTCACTTGGTCTATTGCATTGCGATGCTGCCTGAATACGCCCTGTTCGGGTGCTATTAGACCTTTCGATTCCAAGAACCTTACGAGCCTTCTGTTGACCATGCGTTCCGTCGTCTTCCCAACGTTAGACGTCAACGAAATGGGTCGATAACTTTCAGCACGGTCTGGGACCTTCCTCTTTTTCAGTAGGGGAATTATCGTTATCTCGCGCCAAGCCTTAGGGAAATCCCCTTTAGTCCAAGTCCGTTTGACCAATTCCAACAGTTTCCGTCTGCCAATAAGGCCAAGATTCTTTAGCATCTCGTTACTAAGACCATCTGGCCTCAGGTGTTTTCCGTAATTTGTACTTCCAAAGTGCAGTTGCTAGCTCTCCATGAGTAAAAGCGTTTGTGAATGTACTCGTCTCGTCTTCGCCATAGACCATGCAGGTTTTTGATTTGGCCTTTCTGATGCCATTAAGGGCGTTCGACACGTCACTTCGTTTCGCCGACTTAGATATGGCTGCGAAGGCACGGTTTAGTGCGTCCGACCTGTGTTGGTCTCTGACCGCCATGCCTTGAGCCGTTAGCAGTGGAGCTGCCTCTTTTGGTTTTTCGCCCTAGGCAGGTTATTATGGAGTTTCCATGCCTGTCGTCCGTCCGCAAGGTCTAGGTGAGCACAAGTCCTGGCCCATTTTAGTCTCGTATCCTCCGCAATGGCTTCCTTCTCCTAAACCGACAGCTTATTGTAAGCGCGCCTGGTATCATCGTTTGTTCGACGACTGTGCCGCATGCGTGCGGCCCTTCTCAGTCGGATTAGGCGTGCAAAAGCGGGAGACCAAAAAGGGCCTAAACCTGCGCCCACCATATGACCTCGGGATAGCCCTACGAGCGACGCTCAGAATTGCCTAAACGAAGAGTCCGTAGACCTGGTTAATGCATCTATCTTGGATTTCCAGCCCGCTCAAAGCAGCATCCGATGCCGCATTACACAGGCCCCAATTGCCACAATTGTACACCCATTTTGGTTCTGAATATGAGGTCTTTGTGACGAGATGTGTTGTACGTTAATTTTGGGCTTGTTATTGAGTCTTGGGGAAACTTTTATTATTTTATCCCGCCAACATATACAAGATTTGAACAGGCACACCGCAAATAACAGTAAGAACAGACCAATGCGATAAATTAAAAATGCTTTAATAAAACAGCAGTTTACAGTAAATAAATGGATAAAAAATATAATTGGATTATTAAGATGGGTACATTAAAATTTGAACTTAATTGTTCATCATGGATTGCAGAGAAGAATGTCCCTATGTCTATTGAACTTTTATGCTTAGCTGCTAGCACTGGGTCGTCTTCTGGCGGTCGTTGAACTGGCACTCAGAAGGATGGGTCCTCCGGCTCTGTCTTTGACGTCGGCTCGGGAGGTCGTCTATGCTCTAGGCTAGATGGCTCGGGTGTGAGGCCGCTACCTGTTTAGCGGTAGAGAGGGTAGGTGCTGCAGACTAAGTCGTGCCTCTTAGCTGGTAGATAACCTCACTGACTCACACCAGAGTTTACTGTAGGTAAGGTTGCTCTATGCATTAGGGCAATGGACAGCTTGAGCCGGTTACTGGACAGATGATACTGGCTAGTAGGCGCTGTTGACATTGTACAATGCTCTGAGGCCAAGGATAGTAGGCAATGCCTATTTGCTGACAGGTGAGTAATGGGGGGGGGTCTGGTGTGGTCGACTATCGTTATAGCTTGATTTGGAGTTCTTGTAGATGTAGGTAGCTGGTACTAGTTACATGTACAGCTACTCAACAACCAGTTACAGCAACCAGGCTGGGGATAAGACAGACAATTAGGGACTTCCTAAAAGCATTTAGCGGGGACTCCTATATACCTTGCAATCATTCAGATGCAGGCATTAGTGTCAGTCCCAATAAAGCATTTAAGACAATTGGGTCTATAATCTTAAAGCATATATATAACTCAATAACCAACAATATATATAATCACACTAGATGTGATACAAAAAAAAATATAAGATGATACTAGTCTGAATTCATTCATTGAATTTTAACACGTACATCAGTTATAGTAAAATACGGGAGTGAGCATAGTACGCTGAAGAGTAAGATAAAAATAGAACTAGGGATAAAACTATAATAATAAGGGTTCAATATGGTTAATCAAAATCATATTCATCCAAAGAACCATAAGTTCACAAGGGAGTGAGAAATAATAATATTGTTATGACTCTGACTTGCGCACCAACATCCAGGCTAGTGCACAGGTGCGCACCTATAGTGAACGGACTAGAACAGAATGTTGATATGAGAGAATAACGACTTCCGCCCACGTTGAGAGCAACGATGGAGAAACAGTGTTAAATAAAGTTGTTGTTTTATGTACCTGTGATGTCATGTAAATAAACATCTATGTCTCGTTGAGTTGCATTCTCTGAAGTTATTACAAATGAAGTTGTTGTTTTATGTACCTGTGATGTCATGTAAATAAACATCTATGTCTTGTTGAGTTGCCTTCTCTGAAATTATTACATTGGTGTCAGAAGTGGGATTTATAGGCAACTCAACGAAAGGAGGTAGGCTTCGATTACAATGACATATTTGAAGCTATTACATCAGCTCTCAATTACACAGCTGAGACAAGAGCTTTGGGACCGAGATTTAAAACCCGTCGGTAGCAAGGAAAGGCTTACGGCTCGTCTGCGACAAGCATTGATTGAAGAAGACGAAGATCCGGAGACCTACCAGTTCGAGGTTGAACCTGGGATTGTGGAAGTCTTTGACCATATCCAGGAGTGTGGGGATGCATTTACGGAACAATTGAACACGATAAGGATCATGATGAGGAACATGAGCAGGGATATAATGTTGAACGTAGATGAAAGTGCATTGGAAGTGGAAGAACAAATGGACCAAAGTGATCGTATGGTGTCGCAACCAAAAGAAGGCATAAACTCGTTTGTGAAAGGGCAGCTGCCTGGTCAGGACTGTGGCTGCACAAAAAGTGGTGATGTAGGCGCTGGGGATTGGAGCGCTGTCTGTGACTGTGTTGTGAGCAAGTCTCAATGAGCCGGACAGACCAAGACAACGTTGGGTCTGCGTCCAAGTCTGTTGCTATGGACCGTAAAGACCTCTGCCTATCTGCCGGTGCTCATGAGAGAAATTCGAAGCTTGACAACTGTATCCAGAGGTTTGTCATGAACTGTACGTGCGGCGCATCACACAGGGAATGTGGATGCCACAAAACCATCAACAAGACATGTCTACTTCTACCTCCATGATCGACATTGGCATGGATGAATGTCAGTCAACTCACTCTAAAACTGGGCTGTCAAGAGGAAGACATCTTCAACTTGAACTTGAGGAGACCTATATTATGGACGTGAGACTGTTAGCTGTGGATGAATGCGGCATATCGGACTTTGTTTGCAACGTTGCTGCATGTGAACCTGCAGCTTCCACAAGAGGCGTCTGTCGGGAGGGTCTGCTGAAACAGCGTGTCCTATCAACTGCTGTGTTTACGAAAACAGTGCTCGACACTATCTCTCTGTGTGTTAATCGGCCACGTCATCGTCTCAACAACAGCCTGGTCAACTGGAGAAAGAGAAAGCGGCACTGGAGGAGAACAATTCGGATGGCTTTGTGGGGAACACCCTACCTGCCGCCTGTGGCTCCCACTGATCGACCTCCAACTGAACTGTCAAACCTTAGCTGCAGTGTTTCTTTTCGGGACGAAAATTGCTAAGACGGGGGCAATGTTATGACTCTGACTTGCGCACCAACATCCACGCTAGTGCACAGGGGCGCACCTATAGTGAACGGACTAGAACAGAATGTTGACATGAGAGAATAACGACATCCGCCCACGTTGAGAGTCAAGATGGAGAAACAGTGTTAAATGTAGATCTTGTTTTGTGTTACTGTGATGTCATGCAAAAAAAACATCTATGTCCTCGTTGAGTTGCCTTCCTTTAAGTTATTACAATATGTATGAGGGCTTTAATATGAATGTAAAATAATTAATTTCACATGCGCTCCGTAAGTTTAGAGCAAGTGGTCAAAGCGATTAGACAAATACTTAGATTCATGAAAAGATATAGTTCACATTAAATCTTAAGGCTCGTGTATTGGCAAACAAAATAAATAATACACAATAAGGGGAGGATAACTGCGGTTACAAAAGAAGTCAATCGTAGGAGCATTTATGATACCACGTGAAGATGTAGAATCGATATAAAATAACATACTATGGCCACCGTCAGTCGCGAAGCGACTATGGATCATCTCATGGAAATGAGATGAATGCCTGGGCATAAGCTGTGGTCGGAACGATGTTGCCCACACATCAGTTCCCCCCTCTTCACGCAGCTGATGTATCTAAAGGAACGGCAGTGCCGATACAGTTTGGGGTCAGCAGCGTCGAAGGTTTTGCCAGATTGTAGCACTGGGTGCTGCAAACTGCCTTAGGTTCGCCAGCTCCTGATTTTTCCTTAGGGTTGACTCCCGAAGTTTTTCTCTTGATTGGGTATAGCTGCAAGGCAGCAGAGGTTTGAATTAAGAGTTTTTATTCTCCTATGTGGGTAGCCAGCCATGGCTAACGAGCCCCTCCTGCCCGAAGCTTACTGGTTAAGGCGCCAGTTACTCGCCTGTGCCCCTTCTCCTGTTAGTAAGAACAGTTCCGCCGGACTCAATATCTGAGCCACATGTGAAGGCCGGGAGTTGGACTGGTTGTCAGAGGCTATTTGAGACGCATGCCATTAGGAAGCATTTTATAGGTAGGGGAGTGCTTGCATCCATTACCACTTCCGGAACAAAAAATGGTTCCAAATAACATAATGTACATACATAATAATGTAATAATGTAATGACGGGGAACGTGGTTGTGTACACGCACATTCCTATACGATAAAATAAGTATTGTAAAGTGTTTAAACTTACCCGTTAGTCACTTTAAGAAAACTCACTAAATGAACACTCTAACAGAGGAGACTTCTGAATTTGAGCTGGGCCTAACTTGTAAGATTTAGTCTTCCTTATATACCGAAGGGACTAGCTTACGGGAAACTATGCGCCTCTCTCACGTGTATCGGATAATCAAGTTATCAAACTTCAAGTCTGATATATCGGCGTTGGCAATTATGTTGCAGTGCGAGAGTATAAACTTAATCAATCAAGGAGTAGGGACATTAAACAATTAATTTCAAGGGCCAGTCTGCGATGTCATTCTACGGATGAGGGGGGCGACGAAGGAGGAACGTCGTAAATGCATGTCTTTTGTGTCGCGGCCACATAGCGGTCAGATCCACTATTCTTAGATCGGGGCGTATCCAACCGGAGGAGGGATGAGTTATCACGCCTTCGGTGCAACGCTTGGAGAGGGGGTCATTTGTGTGTCAATCTACCGTCCAGGGTCAATAATTAGAACCTGACCCCAGTCCGTGAGAAAAATGGACCAAGGGGAGATCAATCTTGTTAGGGGTGGACATAAAATATTTTGTTAATTTTAAATAAATAAATGTTTCCCACGATTTGGTGGAAATAAATCTTTTATGATAACTTTGTATGCAAGTTTGATATCGTCAGAGTCTTCGAGTTTCTCGAGTTCGATTGAGACCAGGACCGGCAGGTGATCGCTACCGACGTCCTCGAGCACATCCACTCTAGATTTCAACTTTACATCAGCTGACACTAGTGACAAGTCTGGCCGCGACACGCCCCCATTGCCAGTGTGCAAGAAGGTCGGAGGCAGTCTTTACCCTGCAAGACAACCAGATTTGTTTCGTCGCATATCTCGAGCAGTCGCCGCCCCCGGACATCTGTCTCCGGACACCCCCAGTTCGGTGATTTAGCATTAAAGTCGCCTGCAACGATCGTTCTTGTGCCGAAGGACTCACGCAGTTTGAATTGCAACTTAGATTTGGGTAGGTTGTACAAGTTTACGCATGTGAATTGCTGACCGAATTTTTACACCTCAACCGTAAGTGTATCCGTCTGCCCGGGTCCCGCAGAGGCGCTGGATTCCACAACACGGGCCGTTAACGAATTCCTCACAAACGTTACTAGTACCTGGCACCGCGAGCAGGAACACCGGTAAGCCGTAAAGCCAGATAGGAGAGGTAGTCCCTCCTCCGAGCGTTGAGTTTCCTGACACAGAATGACATCTACCTCGTATAACTCTGCAATTGTATGGACCTCGACCCGTTTCGACAAGAACTGCCGATTCAGGTTAAGGTTGATTATCCGAAGCTGTTTGCTACGGTTGTAACCGGGCGGAGGTGCACCACTACCCCCTTTTGCATTGCCTCCTGGTGCGTTCACCTTTCGGGATTTATTGGGGGGGGGGCACAACTCCCCCGAATGTGCTTGAGGCCGTCCCGGCGATCAGTGGATTGGGCTCGAGCGTTTTGTCCGAGGGATGGGTTCCACCAGATCTACGTCCTCTTGGGGGAACCTTTCCCCCTTTAAAATACTGGTCACGGAGACCAGCTTCTCCAAAGGTAGCTGAATTTTCACCCGCAAGCCCTTTGTTAGACACTCGGGCGGCGGGGCCTATTCCGTCGGTCCTGCCCATACCCGCTTTATTCGAATTTTGACTTGACATGGAAATGAGAGTGAGGGGGTGCCCCAGGGGGGGGGGGCGAACTGGTTGCATGTTAGACAAACGGCCTATCCCATTGGTGGGACAATAGCTTAATACCCTGGGCTGGTGCCCAAGGCTTCTGAACCGATGTCGGCATTGCCTGATCCTCTTAGCGTAAGAGGACATATCGAAGATCGTTTCTCACAACGTTCGTAACTAATGCCATCAATGATGCGGCTTTCGTGCAATGCCGGTGTTATCGGAAACACTAGCTCCGAGACCTTCCAACGTTTACGGTGCGATGTTACCTCTAGCACACCATCTCCTGACTGTTCGCCTCCATAACTAACCTTGGGAGTCAGATGCAGTGGCTACTAAGCCCGCCATAAACCCCCACACATTGGGGGTGGAGCCGTATGGCTTGTTTTTCTATTGGTCACCTGGCCTTAAAAACCTTAACCAAAAACCAGTCCCTCTTGGCCACCCTACTGGGTGTTCACGCGGCAACCACGTTGAGGTGGGGGCTGGAATCTGCCGCGCCACATCACCAAATAACTCATCAGCGGAAACTGATAAAGGGAATACGATAATTTTTGTTTCCATTACAGACGTAAGTGTGCATTATTTACCACAAGTACTACAACTCTACTACTACTACGTATTTTGACCTACGCATCGGCCCGACATACATTTTTTTATCGCAACCTTTTTTTTTAGCAGTACATTTTTTGAATATGAGTAAATGCTATGGAGAATGTATTTCTCATGGAGATTCTTAGTACTTGACTCCTAGATCCAAAAAGCGGTATCGCTGAAATATATGCTAACAAAAAATTTTAAAATTAAAATCTTCTTATGATTATTACACATTTCGGTGCACCATTCAAACCCTTCCCCTCTGCAAGACACCTGATGAGTCAAAAGAAGGCTGGAGAAATATTTTTTTTTTTGGGGGGGGGGAAGAATGGACGCACTAATCAAGGTTTGAGAGACACGACGAAATATAAATGACTAATGCCAGATCAAGGTAAACATAAAATTAAATGTCATGGGCATATCAAAAAATAGGCTCAACACTCCATCCCAGAAGGAACATCCTCCATTGTTGGGGAGGAATTTTATAACTTTTTTAAATATATAATTTTGATTACTTTACATAAGATTGTAATGTTAATCCATCACTTGCTCCATTGCAGGTAAAGAGGTTTTTGAAATAAACACCCCTTTCCAGGGGTTTCAAGGTTAAAACACCCCTTTTCTATAAACAATATTAATTAAAAAAGACATTCACTATATTTCATAAGAGTAGCCAATGGAAGATCTTGAGTTTAAAACCCCCTCCGAAATTTTAAAATAATAAATACCGTTTTCAATATTAAAGTCTGAAGAATACAACAGTAATCAGAAACTATGAGCGTACCAAAGAATTTTTGTGTTTAAAAACTCGAGGGCTTTAATGTTTGATGCAAGAATATAGTGGAATGGCACACCCTGTTTTTTATGTAAGCTGGAAACTAACCCTTGCAGAGTTAAACTATGCAACTATTGAAAATGAGGGGCTGGCTATATTGTGGTCATAAATAAAGTACGTTTTTATCTGATGGGGGCTAAATTCCAATTATAAACTGATCATGCCCCGTTGGCATTCATTAATTTAAATAAATGTGGTAATAATAGAATTGTTAGGGAAGCATTACGACTGATGGATTATAAATTTAAGGTCAAGAAAAAACGAGGAAAAGAAAATGTTGTGGCAGATACATTATCACGCTGTATTTAGATTGGGCAGATTGTGTGGAGTATATTATAATTACTTACACTGTGTTAAGAATTTTTGTTCTTAGAATATAGTAGATATTCCATAGAGAATTGTAAATTGTGTGTGTACACAACAGAGATTAGTGAGCAGATGGGCGCCCGCAGGATTTTTCGTAGGGGGGTGCAAGCATTAGCGTATCCAGAACTTTGGAGTGGGAGGGGGTTTCCAAACCCTAATTCTAACGCCCAGTAACCTAACCTAACCTAACCCTAACCCTATGCATAAACGTGCGTTCAGAATATATATTGAAATAGAAAACAAAAACCCAGTCATGTTAAAGCCTTTCTCTTGATAGCTTAGGGGTCAGGGGGAGCGCTGGAAGCCTACTTATAAGTGGGGTTCGGGGCAAAGCCCCGACGCCAAAAACATTTTCTTGCATTTTTCATTGCAGAAACGCATTCCCCTGACATCTACAGTTTATCCACCAATGGGGTTCGGGACGAAGCCCCAACGCCTTAAGCGTTTCTTGCATTTTTCACCGCTGAAACGCATTCTCCTAACATCTACAGCTCAATATTGATCAGTGGAGTTCGTGGCAAAGCCCGACGCCAAAAGCGTTCTCTTGCATTTTTAACAGCAGAGACGCATTTTCATGACATCTGCTGCTCATTATTTATCGTGTGTTTTTCAGATTATTTTGTAACAGAACTATAATTCAAAGTTCTAAACAAAATATTTCGGAAGTGGTAGGGAAAAATGAGTGTACCAATTAGGTTCCACAGTTCCACATATTTTTTGCAGTTTTAGGATTCAAGCATAAATTGTGAGCTATAGTCCCATATTTATTTAAGAAGAAAAATATTAAATTGAGTAAAGGTCGGAAAAATGACTAGTAAAAGAATATTTGGATTCGGAACACCAACGCTATCGCTAAGGACAGTTACTGAAAAAAAATGCAGCCGAAACAGTGCAGCTTTGGCCAAGTAGTTTGTCCTTGTCTAGACTGTACAATGACACTAGTCACATGCACGCGTCTATCTGAAGAACAGGTACTAAACCTAGGAAGTCGAATACAATCGCAATCAACAAACCTAACACTCATAGACATGTGCTCATTGCCTGATATATCTGCATTTTTATCACTAAATACCCAGAAAATGCAAATCATTCATGATGCTACAGCTCGTATTTTTTGGTCTATTGCACTGCCAGTGCTCCGTTAACCCAAATCAACGTTTTGACATAGACGATTGCATGTGAAGAACTTTCTTGTATCTCTTCTATTGCAAAATGGTGGACATGTTTAACCTGCTATTTTATCTAGTTCGGACACCGACCGGAACTCCGCAAGACTCTTTTGTTCAAAGAAAGTATAACATTTATCACATGGAAAGATAATTGGCAAAAAATTATTAATTAGACCTGAACTAAATATTTTTCCCTTTGCAACTTCTTGTGTGACTAAAGAGGCTAATTTTTGTACTTTCATACTTCTTTCTACTACTATTATGAATGCAACCCATGACTTTCATTTAATGCTCTCTCTTCATGTGGATATATCCAGCACCACTTTTCCCCAGATGTTAGTGCCGATTTTGAAGAGCTTTGCGTTACGCTTGCATTGGACGACCAGCGGGTCTCTTGCCTCCTGTTAAATCAACATTTCGAATGTCTTGTGAAATCGATCTTGTGGCATTCATAATAACTATAGCTATGTGCAAATGAAAACAAATCGTAGCGACTAACATGCTTTACACACTCTTTATAGTGCAAAGAATTCCAAGCCTATAGTAAATCTTACATGATCGGGCATGAACTACAGATTGGCCTATTCTAGTAACAATAATAGCGTATTTTTACAACTGTACCTCAGTGGAAGCACTACTTGTTAAGTCACTACACTTTACAATAGTCCAATGATAGGCCTTTAGATTTACACTTAGAAGATGATGCGCATATTTTTTTCCTTCTGAAAATTTATTAATTTAACTCTTGAATTAATAATGCATTGGGGTAGGGGGATGGGGGGTGCACTTGCACCCCGCAGGATTCTTACTAAATCTACATCTACGTAATAAAAAACACATCTGGATGATGTATTTCATTATAAAATATAATAAACAAAAATTGGCTACAATGTGGCTACTCACAATTCAGAGGCACGCAAATACATGGTTGGCCATCCATTCCATACGTCTGGGCTAATCTACTACTACATTACACAATGGAAGCACTACATGTTCAGCTGCTACTTAGAAGTTAATTGATTTGGTGGTGCAAAAAAATGACTAAAATTTGGCTAATCAGAATCCAAGGGGGTGCAAGTACACCCCCCTGCCGGCGCCCATGGGAAGTGGTATGTTTACATATAGCTATGTATTGATATATGGATGTGTTAGTTGCTCATAATAGCAATTATTATTATGATCATTACTGTCACAATTGGTGAATTTAAATGTTATATGTTAAATCTAACTTTAGAAATGTATTGGTATTAATTTGTCATTGTATATGATTTGTTTTGTATTACATTAGGGCCTATATAATAGATTATTTGTTTAAAACTTCGAAAAGTCTAGTATTATATGTGATGATTTGTCCATTGGACGTTCGACAGACATCGAACTTGTTAAACAGGGGGGGGGGGTAGGTGCGCATGTTAGTATAAATGTCAAAAGGTGCGAATGCGTGTTTAACGATTTTTATTTGTATTACATTATCTATCTATATAATCCTCAAAGTAAAAGGTCAAACAACAACATGCAAGAAACAAGTAAATAGAGAAGATCCCATGGCGCAGCACGCGGTGTGAATGGAAATTGGTGCATCCCAATCCGCACTATTTTGTGAATGAAAGTGGTGTTTATATAATTATCTCTTCTTCTCAGATTATTTTCAAAATATTAAAAGTATTTCTAGATTATTGTGTCGTTAGACTATTGAAAGTAGAACAACAATACACAGATAGAGTATACTCTCAGGTTTCACTTTAGAAAATACTTTAATTACGCACATTCGCTCGTTAAACATGATTACGAAAGGTAACTCCTCTCTCTATTCCTAGATCTAGATCTAAAACTTGAATTCAACTCTAACAAGATTATAGAAGTTCTCTTCGCAAGTATAGTTTTATGCATTAGCACATGAACATACTAATTTTAGTCCATTTAATCAAATTAACATTCAAATTTGTTTTTCTAAAGCATTGTTACATGAGTGCAGCTATATTCTTAATATCGCGTAACTTAAGGTCAATAAGCTATTTTTTTTTAGCTTCATTCATAGTATTTTCCATTCATGAATTCACGCATTCGCTTAACTTATAACAAGCAAATGGGAAGATTTGATGGCGCAGCATGATGTGAATGGGAAATAATATATCCAAAATACGCACTATTTTCATTCACAAAATGAATTTTTTTATAGTTTAAAACGATTGTAATACTGTTCGGAAATTTTCAGGACTTTTTCGACCGGCGGCATAGCTTTTAATAACATTTCAGGGATTTCCAGAGGGGTTCCTGGTAAATCAAGAGGCCGCGGGAAATCTGTTATATGTTATAAAGGGTTCAGTTTAACAATTTATACACCTAAAAATTAGCACGGGTCCAAAGAAAGCTCGCGGTGGTCGAACGGTATGGCGCTCAGCTTCCGTACCTGAGGTCCTGGGTTCAAATCCCGGTGAAGACTGGGATTTTCAATTTCGGGATTTTTAGGGCGCTCCTGAGTCCACCCAACTCTAATGGGTACCTGACTTTAGTTGGGGAAAGTAAAGGCGGTTGGTGTATGTGGTAGCCACATGACACCTTGCTCGTTAACCGTTGGCCAAAGAAACAGATGACCTTAACATCATCTGCCCCATAGATCGCAAGGTCTGAAAGGGACACTTTACTTTCTTTTTTTTAAAGAAGTTCAGGACACACTGTTGTCGCATATGTTGTAGTATCTTTTATTCATGAATTCACTTATAACAAGATTACAAAGAGAGTTTGTGTGATACACAAACTCAGAGGCGGCCCCCGTCGGAGTCGGATCCCTGTCAGATCCGCTTTGATCTCTCACAAACTCTCTTTCTCGCTGCTAAAAGTTCATTTTAAAAAAATTATATCAAAGATAAACGACAGAAATATACATCTTCCGTGCTTTGATCTCTCAACGGGGGCCGCCTCTGAGTTTGTGTAGCACACAGACTCTCTTTGTCGCTGCTAAAAGTTCATTTAAAAAATATATCAAAGATAAACGACAAAAATATATATCTTCCGTGCTTTGATCTCTCAACGGGGGCCGCCTCTGAGTTTGTTTATCACACAAACTCTCTTTGTCGCTGCTAAAAGTTCATTTAAAAAAAATTATATCAAAGATAAACGACAGAAATATACATCTTCCGTTCTTTGATCTCTCAACGGGGGCCGCCTCTGAGTTTGTGTATCACACAAACTCTCTTTGTCGCTGCTAAAAGTTCATTTAAAAAAAAGTATATCAAAGATAAACGACAGAAATATACATCTTCCGTTCTTTGATCTCTCAACGGGGGCCGCCTCTGAGTTTGTGTATCACACAAACTCTCTTTGTCACTGCTAAATTTCATTTTAAAAAAATATATCAAAGATAAACGACAGAAATATACATCTTCCGTGCTTTGATCTCTCAATGGGGGCCGTCTCTGAGTTTGTGTATCACACAAACTCTCTTTGTCGCTGCTAAAAGTTCATTTAAAAAAAATTATATCAAAGATAAACGACAGAATTATACATCTTCCGTGCTTTGATCTCTCAACGGGGGCCGCCTCTGCCACACCTTTTTTATGAGTTATTAACTTAGAAAGTAAATACTCATAGGTTGGAACAAACTGAAACGTGAAATCCGACGCAATGTATTGGATTATTAATTGTTTTGAATTAGGTTTCATTTATATTGTTACGGATCTCCGATTCCTATCTCAGGCTTTCCATAAACACTGCTAAACATATAACACATCAAAGAACCTGACAACAAGAGCTCCAAAAATAATCTGGTATTTAATAATGGAAAGATAACAGCCAATACTAGACAATTGGCACATCAACAGCTACAAATGCTACACTGTACATCACAGAACTAAACTCTACTGTCTCTATCTCTTCTGGACACGTACATTCACTTCAGGACTCGACCAGGACCGACTTCATAAGCAGACTAACAGACCTGGTCTCCTCCGTGTCCTGTCTTGAACTGCTCTGCTTTACACACTGTCTCTCGTACACGCAGGCCTGTGGTCAGATGACCATAACAGTGGTCACGTGCAAAGTTCATGCCTTGCCCTGCGATGTAGCACGCTAAACTGTTTAGCTCACCTGTGTCAAATAATATCGGCTGATCAAACAGTTAACCCTTTTGCGCCACCAATAGGGTTATAGCAATATTGCATACTAATTAGGTTTTTTCTCTTTAAATACTGCTTGCATAAAATATTTTTAAAAATTAGATTTTGAGCTTTTAGAAAAAAAAAAGTAGCCGTTGCATCAGAACTTTGAATGATCTATATTATCGTGATGTCAGATTTTGATTTTCTCTTCTACTTTCTGAGCACTAAACGGGACGGACGGACAGACAGACAGACAGACAGACGGACAGACAGACAGACAGACGGACAGACAGGCCACAAAAAACTAATAGCGTCTTTTCCCCTTTCGGGGGCCGCTAAAAAGTAAATGGGAAGATCCAATGGCGCAGCAAGGTTTGAATGAAAATAATGTTTCCAAACCCGCAATATTTTCATTCACAAAATAGCATAGACATAAATAAATATAGACTGGGAAAAGGAATTCACTTCATGCAACTTGATTTAATAATTTATACACCCAAAATTTAGCAAGGGTCAAAAGAAAGTGCGGGACCCACTGCGGTCGCATATATTGCAGTGCCTAAGGCATGCCCTGCAAAAAAGCGGTGTATGCTATGCCGCCGGTCGCCAAGAGGCCGCGGGAAATCTGTCATATGTTATAAAATGGTTCAATTTTATAATTTATACACCTAAAATTTAGGACGGTTCCAAAGAAAGTGCGGGACCCACTGTGGTCGCATATGTTGCAATGCCTAAGGCCTGCCCTGCAAAATAGCAGCGTATGGTATGCCGCCGGTCGACTAGTATAGATTATTTGCTTAAAACTTCGAATAGTGTAGTATTATATGTGATGATTTGTCTTTTGGACGTTCGACAGACATCGAACTTGTTAAACAGGGGGGGGGGGGGTTAGGTGCGCGTGTTAGTGTAAATGTCAAATGTTGCGAATGCGTGTTGAAAGGGGAGAACCAAAATGGAGGACTATGTACTGTATTGTATTTCAGTGTTATTATGATTTAAGAATTTATAAACTATAAATTTGTTGTTAGATGCTGGTGTATTGATAAGATGTTCCTCATATAAGAAGGCGTAACAAGTGGTTAAGTTATAAATTTAGAGTTTACAACCCCTTTAGCACAACTTGAAACTAAAATGTAAAATTTAAGAAAACTACACACATTAAAGTATATATAATCTTAGACGTTTTTCACTTTTCGAGTTACCGCTGTGATACTTGTTTTATTGGGCACTAAATAGGTTGCATTATCTGTTGGGAGTTGGAATGAAACACCTAATTACTTATGTTAAAGACATTTATGTAATGAACAAAATGAGGTTAAAATATTATATACGTGATACTGAGTAAAATAGGTCATGTACTTTGCTATGTATAATACTCGCTAGTTCTGAAACAAACGTACCTCAATGTATGCTGAAAATATGATAATAAGCGTATCTGAAATAAAAAAGGATATTTACAAATTACATTATGTTATTAATTATGATAAGAATGACAAGAAGTAGAAGATATAACTTTACTGATTCAATCAAATTTAAATTCGGTTGGACTACAACTTACAACCTCAGCTTAATACTGTATAATAACAATATAGATGTACATACAAATTGATAACCAACTCTTTATAAAGTGACTTTTATGTACTTCTCGGTGACGACGAATGTTAATTTTTAATGTTAGACATCCAGGGTCTATTACTACTGAATGTTTTAATTTTCTTCTTTAGTACAATCATGTTTTCACAGAACAGTTGAGTAAGTTCATCTGTTCGGGCAGTTGTTTACAAACATGTCCCAATCTGTTTACTCCAGCATCGTCAGACCATCACTGGATGGCCTGTACTAAGGGTTTTATTGTTTTTAACACCGGTTTGTATGGTTGTAAAAATGATCACTGTGTGGTCCGACTCTCTAGTTCTTGTCATACTAGACTTTTAGTTAGTTTAGTTGTTCTTTTTATTAGACCGACATTGGACGTACATTTTATAGTGATGACATAGAATTTGGGGTTAGAGGTTAGGATAGACGTTTAGATATCAGTTACTGCTAGATTTCAAAGGGAATAACTGTCATGCACACCTTTTTCTCTGTCTTATTAGAGCACCATAAGTTTGTTTATAAGAATGCGCTTTCGAGCTTTTGTTGATGTCATTGTTGCTTCCTTGCTTTGCTTCTGGTGGGCGAATGTTGGTTTCCTTTTAGAGTGTATATTTGGTGTGTCTTTCCCCAGTTTTGGGGACTCAGGCTTGGGCTCTGTTGGAGCCAAGGTCGAGGTTGTTTGGTTTGGCCCTTGATTGTGATGATTATCACCCATGGTGTTGAGTGTGGGCGCTGTTAGCCCTGGTAGATCTGGCACTAATGCTAAGGTGCGCTATGTTATGCCTGTGGCATTTCTGTGGCATTTTACGTCTCGAGAGACGATCTTTTCCCCTTGCAAGCTCTTGTGTGACTGAAGAGGCCGATCCTTAATACACAGCTGCGATCGCAGGTTGGGCATTTGTAGTCACCAGGCGCCGTTGCACTATCACCCTTCTTTCTGCTTCTATTGTGTATGGCATCTGCAATCAAAGACCCCTCCTTTATGCTCTCTCTCCATGTGGATCTACCCAGTGCCACCTCTTCCCAGTTGCTGGTGTCGATCTTAAAGAGCTTCATGTCCCGTTTACATACATCTGTAAAACGTAAGAGTGGGCGACCAGCAGCTCTTCTGCCTTCTATTAGATCGCCATACAGAATATCCTGTGGGAGGCGACCTACTGGCATTCTACGAACGTGGCCAAGCCAGCCAAGGCGTCTGCTGCTTATAACAGAGCGGATGTCCTGGCAACCTGCTCTTCGTAGCACTTCCTCATTGGTTATCTTATCTTGCAACCTTATTTTAAAGATCCGCCTTAGGCATCGGGGGTGGACGACATTCAGCTTTTTTTCCTGCCAAGAGTAGGATGACCACGTTTCGCTTCCTTATAGCAACGTGCTCAATACACAGGTCCGGTAGACTAGAGCTTTAGTGCTGTTAGTCAGCAATATGTTGTCCCAGACTATTTTCTGCAACCGTGACATGATGGCCATTGCCTACTACTAAGTGGTCTACTATTTCTAGTGGTTGGCCATTAATACTTATTTGAGACGCAGCATTTGTGTTTTGTACAAGTATCTTAGTCTTGCTCTGACTGATGTTTAAGCCGAACTTCTGGCAAGCAGCAGATAGTTTGTCAACTAGGGACTGTAGCTGGGTATCAGAATCAGCCACAATAGCTGCATCATCAGCATACAAGAGTTCCCTGACGAGCAACATTCTGACCTTGGTTTTAGACCGCAGCCTTGAAACATTGAATAGTTTTCCAGAGGATCTTGTATGGAGAAACACACCATCGTTTAAGTCGTTGTATGCGTAATGCAGTAGACAGGAGAAGAATATGCCAAACAAAGTGGGTGCGAGCACACATCCCTGCTTGACACCACTGCAAACCTCAAAAGGTGCTGATTGGGCTCCATTAAATTTGACAGTGCATTTAGTTTCCTCATGGAAGCACTCAATGAACCTCAGTAGTTTGGGAGGGCAACCTATTTTTCTTAGAAGTTTGAAAAGGCCACTTCTGCTGACCATATCAAAGGCTTTAGTCAAATCAACAAAAACAATGTAAAGGGGTCTCTCTCTCTCTCTCTCTCTGAATTTTTCCTGCAGTAGTCGTAGAGAAGATATCATGTCTATAGTGGATCTACCACTACTGAATCCACACTGAGACTCGGGGTAGACTCTAGAAGCTATCACTTGCAGCCTAGATAGTGCCACTCTAGCAAAGATCTCGCCCACTATACTGAGGAGAGAGATACCCCTATAGTTGTTGCAGTCACTCCTATCTCCCTTGTTCTTGTATATTGTGACAATAGTAGCGTCACGCATGTGCTGAGGGACATGACCTGTTTCCCAACAGCGGCAGAGGAGAGTATAGAGTTCGGGGAGCAGGAGTGATTCGTTGGCTTTAACTACTTCCACTGGGATACCATCACTTCCTGGAGATTTTCTATTTTTCATGCAGTTAATTGCTTTTTTTGAGGTCACTAAGGCTTGGAAGCTCATCTAGGCAATCCAATACTAGAAGATCAGGTAGAGAAGACAGGGCGACATCATCTACTGTATTCTGTGTGGCATAGACATCGAGGTAGTGTTCTGTCCATCGTTCTAGCTGCTTGGTTTGATCTGTAATCTTTTCTCCAGATTTGGATAGAAGGGGGGCAGGCTTTGACACACTTGGACCCAGAGCCGCTTTAATGTCATCAAACAGAGCTTTACTATTTCCTGAGTAGAGACTTTCTTGGATTTTGTTACCCCTCCAAAAGTTATTTGCACATTGTCTAGCCATTTGTTTCGCCTCTTTATAAGCGCTTTTGAAGGCCTGCAGAGATTTTGGACTAGGCTTAGTCTTGTGAGCGATGTGTGCAGATCGCTTTTTCTCGATGCAAGGTTCCATAAGTGCCATATTCGCCTCAAACCAGTCTATATTTTTGTGTTTTTGAGGCCCAAAGGCGGTGATTGCCGAACTGTAGATTACTTATCTTAATTTCTCCCATCTGGTAGAGATATTATCTTCATCACTTAGCGAGGGAAATGAACTGTTCAGGAGCTCGCCAAAGAGTGCAGTCTTCTCTGGGTCATCTACATGGTTGACGTTAATTCGTCTAGTTCTAGGTTGAGTGGAAGTATAGGCCTTCTTGAGAAGTAGTTTTATTTTGCTTAGCACTAGTGAATGGTCTGAGTTGCAGTCCGCACTATGGTATGAGCGGGTGTGGATGACACTTTTCAGAGGTCAAGCTGGTGCCACCTTTTTGAGCGTGGGTGTTGCCAAGAGACTTTGTGGCGTTCCTTGCCAGAGACGATTGTATTTGTTACACACAATTCATTAGAGCTACAGAACTCGAGTAGCCTTTGGCCATTGTCGTTGATTTTGCCAACACCATGAGGTCCCAAGCATTTTGGCCATGCATCATTTTAATCGCCAACACGGGCGTTAAAGTCTCCATTTATAAAGAGGTGCTCGGACTTTGGAATACTTTTAATTACGTCCTCTAGAGCTTGAAAGAATCTGTCTTTGTCCTCTTCCAATGCAGCGAGGGTTGGTGAGTAAGCACAGATTATATTAACTTTGCCTTGCGCTGATGCAAATTTCATGTGTGCTACTCTTTCATTGCCAATGGGAAACATCGCAATGCAGGGGACGAGACTGTTTCTTATTGCAAAGCCGACGCCATGTATTCTAGGGCTTTGTTCTGGTTTTCCTTGCCAGTAGAATGTATGATTGCTTTCGGTAAGAGATCCACTGTCTGCCAGTCTGGTTTCTTGCAGACAGGCCACATCCATGTTTAGTCTGCTGAGTTCTCTGTCGATGTTAGCTGTTTGGCGCATGTCAGTAATGAGTTCAGGGTCGGTATTGAAGCCAGGACACATTGTCCGTATGTTCCAACTTGCAAAACGCATTAAAATTGAGGGTTTTCTTTTGATTGTATTGACAGGTGCGTGTGAGCAGCTTGCTTTTTTTTTGTCTTAGCACCAAGCACCCAGTGGTGCCTCAATCCGTGGCGAGATAGCACTTCATTGTCCGAGGGCTGCTCGGCTTAAGGCAGGCAGTAGCTATCCAGTGAGGCTAAAAAGACCCTCCTACCGTCAAGAGTGGTCCCTGGCGTTCCAGCTTACGCCAATCAGCTAGGAACTTATCACCGGTAACTACCACTCACCGTGTTTTTTCTAAGACATTTCTGTCAGAGATGGAGTGACCTCTCCATTGCTGGGGGAAAGCCTGTGCGGTTAGTTTGCGAGTGCTGGGCTGCCCACACGTCAGCACACGCCTCTCTCCCATACTGACCGGGTCCAAAGGGATGGCGAGCCATCACAATTTGGGGACAGGTGGATGCATGAGTTTACCAGAAGGCAGTAGTCTTACTACTGTCTCCCCGCCTGTATAAGGTGCCGGCACGTCGTACCGGTGCGTACCGTTACAAAAAAGCACTGTTAGTATTTATAACGCAATAAGAATACTATAAACATCAAATTTGTGCTATTCATTAGCAAATTCACATACCTTAGAAGAAAGTCCAGAAGGGAATGACGCCCGAGAGCAGGGGCGTCGTTCATCCCGTAGGTCGACAGAAAGGCTTTTATCCGTCAACCAGGCCTGGACAATGGGGCTCTTCACCCCCTGTCCTGTCTGAGGGCTCCCAACGGTGTGCAGTCATAGCGGGCGAAGCCCGGCTGCGCCGTGTACACAACAGTTCCGCCCCCGTTCCTGGACCCCACCCGCTATAGGTGGCCGAAGACGGTTCCGCTGCGGGGAGTTTATCTCATATTCCTATAATGTTACCGCCACTGTTCCGTGCGAGGGCCGCCACGCCAGCTACGGGACACTGATGACGACCCCTTTGTGGAACGGTGTGGCGGACTTTCGGACTTGGTGTGCAGATACTTTTTCCATCCCCGCCCCAATGGAGAGAAAAAAAACAAAAGCTCCACCAGGACGATCTGCTAAGGCCTGATTCGCTACTCGTTTTTAGCCTATCTAGTTCCACCACTAGACGTTTCCACGGAGGCGCCACGCTGAGGCAACGGGTAGCTAAATACCTCCGCAAATTCACATACAGATTGTGCCGTTATGTTAAACGTTACAAGATTTATTTTATGCAAAATATTTATATTGCTTAGTTGGTAATAATACGTTGACTATTTAATAATAAACGTGTTTTTTATTTTTCAAAATTATTAACACAATCTATATTTAGAAACTTCAATTTGCAAATCTATATATTTACCTCTAATTGTCTGCAGATCTTTAGCAGCTTTATGCAATTTACTTTCTGGATCTTTCATAACTTGTATCAAACATTGAAACCATCCCTTATAAGCAACAAGTCTTTCGAGCAGTAGATCGGCTCCCTCGTAATGTACTTTTCTTTCCATTGTTTTCCTAATTTCGACCTAAATAATAATGAGCATGTACATTTGAGGATATAGTCTTAACAAATTATGCAATAATGCAGCACAGAAAACTGATTAAAAAATATCAAATAGTCTTACAATACTTGATATTGTTTTCATATTAGAAAACCATTATTAAAACTATTTTTATGGGTTCACCTTGATTCAAAGCTTTCGATCCGTGACGTTGCAGCACAGCCGTTTTGGCGCAGGGGATGTTTTGGCGCGAGAAATAATTTGACAATGATTTAATAATCGCGTAGCTTTAATAACGATGTTTTTTTCACATTAGTATAATGTTGTATCTATCGTATGCATTTTAACACCACCCATCGAGTTTAACTGCAACAGGTTCACCTTTAATGTTCAGAAACAATACATTTTCATCATGAAGTGCTAAAAATCTCTTCAATGCTTAATGACATGAGAGCCTGCAGACTTTTGTGTAGTAGGGTACACAATTAATATCTTGACCAATGTTAGCCCGAAATATTAAAAATTGGCGACGATTTAAACCACGGCACGATAAAAATTGAGAGCGTTTCAAACCGGTCATAAGACTTGTTGAAGAGGACATTTAAAATTAGCACCACTCTCACTTATATTTGCTAGTAGCTTTGCATCAAAACCGTTTTATTTTATGGTTGGTGCTCCATCCGTTACTAGACTAGCTAGCTTTACCAAAGATAAATTGTACCGCAATATCACCTAATGTTATTTCTCAAAAACATCCTCGCTTATTGTGGTTTTATGCATAGAACAGAGCTCAAGTAGTTCCTCCTGCATTTAAAAATTCCTGTCACAGGCCCTTATGAATTTAGCCAGCTCTGTTACATCGTTACAGCAGTCGACTTATGGTGAACCAATGAAATAATTCGTAATGTTAAATTTCTACGCAGTCTGACAAACATATCATTTGTTCAATCTGCCACAGTGTTCCTATTTAACGCTATTTCTGTGAATGCTTCCACTTTTCTGGACAAATTGTTTCGGCTTCAACGTCACACGTCTTCATAAAATCACATTCACTAAATGACTACCTATGGCTTGCAATTAAGTTTGACAAACTGTAGCTTGCTTTCACTGCAGACTCACTTTCGTTGTTCAGTTTAACAAACACTATTTTTCAATTTTTGTTGCTTGTCATCTTTTATTTCCCAGGGTTACAGTTTAACATTATTTTCATAATTTTTAGGTGGCCACGCGGGCCGCATGCAAAGTAGTCGCGGGCCGCATGCTGCCCCCGAACACCGTGTTTGACATGCCTGCTGACTAGACTATAAAACAAATTTTTTAACATTTGCTAATTTTGCAGTAAAAACAAACATGAATATTCCATTTTCTAGTCCACCAAGTCTCAATAAAGCAAATTATGAAACTTCCACTAGGCTTCTAATGAAGAGCGGTTGTATTTTTAAAATATTCAATCATAAATGAAATTATAAAAATTAATACTATGCTAACAAGTTTTAATTGTACACAGCATTGTAACAAATACATGAGGATCCAAAACAGTTTACAAATAACTTAAATTTACATTAAAGTTTACAGTTTTAATCGATATTACAAATGACGCAATTTTGCTAATTCATTGTGGGAAAATTAAAGCATAAATTAACAAGACTATGGTAATACGGCACCTATTTTTAGCGGCCCCCAAAAGAGGAAAAGACGCTATTAGTTTTATGCCGAAATTTTGTCCGTCTAACCGTCCGTCCCGTTTAGATCTCAGAAACTAGAAGATAAAATGAAAATCGGACATCATGTCAATTTAGATCATTCAAAGTTCAGATGCAACGGCTACTTTTTTTTTTCTTTTCCAAAAGTGAACCATCAAATTTTTACATTATATATGCAAAAAGATTTTTCGAACAATTACACCACTTTTCCATGAATAACTTCAGGGGAAGTAAGTCTTATTAAAAAAGGTCACATGCTTCTCCATTAATAAATAAAGCCTCATTCGTAGATTAGTGCATTGGTACAAAAAAAATGGATTTAAAGTCACAAAGGAAAAAGTATCAATTCATTCATTCATCACACACCATGTAGAGAGGGCCTGAAAGTCTTAGATCATCTATTGCAAAAAGCCCTGAACAGAAACCCTGTAGTAGTACATAGGCGTCACCATACAGGTCGAGGATTGAAGATCATTATCAAAGAGTACTAGTAACACTGTTTGCTTTTATGTGAAAAATAACGCTAATTTATTGTTACTATTTCTTTAAACGATCAAAACAAGACTATAGCTTTAATATATTTCTCGTCCATAAGTGAGTTTCATGAGGGCAGCCTCTTGTTTTTATTTATAAAAAAGTGCTGCCGAGTACAAACGCAGACGGCTAAAAGAAAATATAAATCTACCACCTTCGGAGAATGGTTATGCTCGCCCTAGATGTGCCAAAATATGAAGGTCACAGCTGTGTCTGAGCAGCCACGGGAAATACTGCATCTCTCACAAATCTGCGGACTCGAAGAAAAGCCATATATATATATATAATGACACGAAGACGCGTAGAAGTTTTGGGTTAATCTGGTTTTCAAAGAATGACATGACGAGGAATTAGAAACTAGAATTACGGACAAGGTTAGAAACGGACAAGACGCCAAGAGGACGACATTGACTGTGCCCTTTTGAGTAATTAAATAGTTCAAGTTTTCATCCAGTGTTTTCAAGTCTATTCATTAATCTCTGTTGTGTGTGTACAAGAGCTCGCATGAATTATCAGAATCTATACAACTATCTACAAACACCAAAACAGAGGTTATATATATATATATATATATATATATATATATATATATATATATATTGCTACGACCCTATTGCCCTATTGGCGACGCAATATGGTTAATTGTGTGTTAGCAGCGGACACATGTGACACAGGCCAATAGAACAGTTTAGTGTGCTATATAGAAGGGGAAGGAACTGTACTGGCATGAACTTTGCACGCCAATGTGACCACTGTTATGGTCAGCTGATCATAAGCCTGTGTGTACGGCAGACCAGAGACAGAGTGTGTAGGCAGAGCAGTTCAAGACAGGACACGGAGGAGACCAGGTCTGTTAGTCTGCTTATGAAGTCGGTCCTGGTTGAGTCCTCAAGTGTTGCGTAAGAGTCCAAGTAGAGATAGAGACAGTAGTTTTGTACGGTGATGTACAGAGTAACATTTTAGTTGTAGTACTTTATTGTTTTGCCAATTATGTGATATTGGCTGTTTTATTTGACCCGTATTAAAGTACCAGATTATATTCGGAGCTCTTGTTGTCAGGTTCTTGATGTGTTGATGTGTTGTTGTGTTTAGCAGTGTTTACGGAAGCCTGAGATAGGATAGAGAGAAACGTAACACTGGCGTCAGAAGTGTGGATTTTCCTATGGCTTCTGTAAAACTGCTAGATGAACTGAATCTGAAAGAACTGAAACAAGAGCTGAAATGGCGAGGACTGAAGTGCTACGAAGGGAACATTGAAACTCTTAAAGAACGTCTCCGGCAAGCCCTGGTGGATGAAGAGGAAGATCCAAACACGTACCTCTTTGAACTCAAACCCGATGTTGTAGAGCTCTTGATCGCCTTTCAAGAGCAGATGTTGGCTGGCTTTCAGAATGTGATCAAAGGTGACTCGCAGAAAAAGACAGACGACGAAACAAGAGAAGAGACCAATAGCTCAAGCAACGCTTTTGCTGTAGACGTCCCTGAAATGAGTGCCTCCATCACACAGACAGAACAAGACAACGTTGTGTCTTACCCCAAGCCTGTAGCTGAGGACATTCAAGACATCTGTCAATCTGTCAGTGCTGATGAGAGGAACTCAAATCTTGATGGCTGCACCCATATTTTTAGCAAGAACGTTGCCTGTCGAGCTTTGCAGGGAGAACCCCATTTCCAAGGAACCCATCGACACGGTCTGAACCCAACAGACGATTGGTCTGTTGACGAGACTAGAAGAAGCCCTGATGGTGGTCGACGAGGTGAACTAGAGCCTGATGCAGAAGATGAGAGACCCTCGCTAGTGGAGTGTGGCAAACTTGTCCCACTAGTTTGTCCCCCAGAGAAGGCTGAAGACGAAGTGTGCCACTATTTCCCGTCCTGTGGACCTGAAACCCATTCCCAAAGCCCATCTCTTGAAAGCCCCACGAAGCAACCTGTTGGGCAAACGATCTTGGTGACCCCGGTCCCTGCATCTTATCCCTCCCCATGTGTTAAGTGGCTGCCTTCAGTAGTGAACGACAGAAGAAGGCGACGGTTGCTGAGTCCAAAGTG
>JADKLZ010001913.1:1066075-1081910 GCA_021533235.1 Biomphalaria straminea
TCCTGCCATGAGTATGTTGACCACGTTTCACTTCCGTATAGCAAGGTACTCAATACACAGGTCCGGTAAACTAGAGCTTTAGTGCTGTTAGTCAGCAATATGTTGTCCCAGACTCTTTTCTGCAACCGTGACATGGTGGCCATTGCCTTGGCTATCCTGTTGTTAATGTCATTATCCAGTAGAGTGTTGTTGGATATGATGGAGCCAAGGTAACAAAAGTTGTCTACGATCTCTAGTGGTTGGCCATTAATGTTTATTTGAGGTGCAGCATTTGTGTTTTGTACAAGAACCTTAGTCTTGCCCTGACTGATGTTTAAGCCGAACTTCTGGCAAGCAGCAGATAGTTTGTCAACTAGGAACTGTAGCTGGGTATCAGAATCAGCCACAATAGCTGCATCATCAGCATACAGGAGTTCCCTGATGAGTAACCTCCTGACCTTGGTTTTAGCCCGCAGCCTTGAAGCATTGAATAGCTTTCCAGAGGATCTTGTATGGAGAAACACACCATCGTTTATGTCGTTGTATGCGTAATGCAGTAGACAGGAGAAGAATATGCCAAACAGAGTGGGTGCGAGTACACATCCCTGCTTGACACCACTGCAGACCTCAAAAGGTGCTGATTGGGCTCCATTAAATTTGACAGTGCATTTAGTTTCCTCATGGAAGCACTCAATGAACCTCAGTAATTTGGGAGGGCAACCTATTTTCCTTAGAAGTTTGAAGAGGCCACTTCTGCTGACCATATCAAAGGCTTTAGTCAAATCAACAAAAACAATGTAAAGGGGTCTGTCTCTCTCTCTGAATTTCTCCTGCAGTAGTCGTAGAGAAGATATCATATCTATAGTGGATCTACCACTCCTGAATCCACACTGAGACTCGGGGTAGACTCTAGAAGCTATCACTTGCAGCCTAGATAGTGCCACTCTAGCAAAGATCTTGCCCACTATACTAAGGAGAGAGATACCCCTATAGTTGTTGCAGTCACTCCTATCCCCCTTGTTCTTGTATATTGTGACAATAGTAGCATCACGCATGTCTTGAGGGACATAACCTGTTTCCCAACAACGGCAGAGGAGAGTATAGAGTTCGGGGAGCAGGAGTGATTCGTTGGCTTTAACTACTTCCACTGGGATACCATCACTTCCTGGAGATTTTCTATTTTTCATGCAGTTAATTGCTTTTTTTGAGGTCACTAAGGCTTGGAAGCTCATCTAGGCAATCCAATACTAGAAGATCAGGTAGAGAAGACAGGGCGACATCGTCTACTGTATTCTGTGTGGCATAGACATCGAGGTAGTGTTCTGTCCATCGTTCTAGCTGCTTGGTTTGATCTGTAATCTTTTCTCCAGATTTGG
Organism: Biomphalaria straminea; assembly: GCA_021533235.1. Lineage (NCBI taxonomy): Eukaryota > Metazoa > Mollusca > Gastropoda > Planorbidae > Biomphalaria > Biomphalaria straminea. The sequence goes on from JADKLZ010001913.1 coordinate 1,067,431, forward strand.
ATAGAAGGGGGGCAGGCTTTGACACTCCTGGACCCAGAGCCGCTTTAATGCCATCAAACAGAGCTTTACTATTTCCTGAGTAGAGACTTTCTTGGATTTTGTTGCAAGTATCCCTCCAAAAGTTATTTGCACATTGTCTAGCCATTTGTTTCGCCTCTTTATTAGCGCTTTTGAAGGCCTGCAAAGATTTTGGACTAGGCTTTGTCTTGTGAGCGAGGTGTGCAGATCGCTTTTTCTCGATGCAAGGTTCCATAAGTGCTAGATTTGCCTCAAACCAGTCTGCATTTTTGTGTTTTTTTTATTGTGTTATATATTTATATATCACGTTTACCTATGTCGGCAATATTATTGCTACGTTGCTCAATTGACAATTGACGCAACCTTGTACATTAATGTACATCTTAGTTTATTTTCTTTATCTCGGCTGGTCGCCTTGAAGAGATATAAGAAACATCTCTCATTTTAATCATTTTGCTTTTGCAAGAGTTGTTCCCTCCCCTTGAACGGACAATCATTGTTCACGTCATGGTCCCGGCCGTGTTTGGACAATAGCGTCACGGTCATTGACCACCAGCGTCCAATTCTCCCCCCTCTCTCTCTCTCTCCCCCCCCCATGCTCTTTGTACTTGTATTTAATTGAGATTATCATCTTCCCCTTCCATGTATATTTCATATTATTGCTCCCCTTTTTATGTACATTCTATATTACTACTATCAGCCCTCTATTTTTCCGATCCCATTTGTCATCATTTTCCCCATTGTGCACTTAAGCACTTTTATCAATCTGACGCATGCACCTCAGTCGAGGGCATCGATAAGATGCATGAGAGACATGTCCTAACTTGTCTTTATTTATCCGCAGCCTCCCTCAGGTGTCTGCCTACCTGCCTATTTGCTACTTGCCCATCTGCTACCTGCCTATTTGCTACCTACCGGTACTACTACATGCCTATGTGTATTGGCACATCTGCCTATTTGCATTGAGTTCCATCTACCTACTTGGCGCTAGCCCATACTATACTCGCCTATTTGGTACTAATCAGTATCGCTTGCTCACGTGGATCCACTACGAGTATCACGTACTATTAAGTGCTTTTCAGCGCTGAAAGTCACTACTCATCGTCCACTTGGCGCTATCGGCTCAAGCCTGCCTAGTTGACAGTCCGCCTGTCATCCTCTTAGGTACGACGTCCCTATAGATCCGCTCTGTGCGAGACGTCATAGCTCCGCCAACTCACTGGACTTATCCTGCCCTACGCTGCCCACGGCAGATCCGCTCTGCCCGCAGTACACTTGTGCCCACGGTAACCGGCCACCCGCCTTACTGTGCCCACTATAGATATTGGAACTTTTGGACTGAACCTCCACAAGGACTATATCATCGGCGTCCCTCTACCCGCTAGACACGCCACTTCAAGACAGGATACAGACAACTACGATTCATCCAAGACAGAAAGAGCTAAGTACCAAGGACAAAGTGACATATTCTCTCATTACGTGCATAAGTGATGATCAAATATAGCATCGTTTAAAGTTAGATACAAACCCTCCCCCTTTTATTACTTTGTGTAAATATTTATGTAAATAAATATTCTTTATACTTTTATCATTTGTATCTCTCTTAATTGCTTGTCTAGTTGCGTGTCTGCTCCCGATTTGTCTGCTGATGGGTCAGTGTGTGATATACTCAAAAATAATCATCCCCTAGACACCAAACAAGCTAAATCCCTAAGTTATTTCGACCCGGAGAAGTAAGAAACTAATCAGGTGGACATCAGTAAAAATGGCCTAGGGGCCGTATTATTGTAAGATAACCAACACATATCATACACATCATGATCCTCACAGAGCTTCAGAAAAAGTGGGCTCAAATCGAACTCTTGTCTATAGTAGTAGCTGTACATAACTTTGACCAGTACACGAAGGGCAGAACAATAATATTACTCAATGATCATTAGCCATTTGAAAATATACTTAATAAACCGCTCAGTTGTGCACCTAAAAGTCTTCAAAGCTTGATGATGCTTTTGTACCGATACGCTGTTCCGTACCAGTATTCATGAAACTGGATACAACTTGCTGACACGCTAAACAGAGACCCTTAGCCCGAGAAGGAAGATTTTCCTTACACTTCCTTGGCATAATGTTCAAATACTGTTACGACGCTCAGTTTCCTATCTCAGGCTTCCCGTAAACACTGCTAAACACATAACACAACGCATCAAAGAATCTGACAACAAGACATCTAAAAATAATCTGGTACTTTACTAATGGAAAAGATAACAGACAATACTAGACAATTGGCACATCAAGAGCTACAAATGCTACACTGTACATCACAAACTAACCTCTACTGTCTCTATCTCTTCTGGACACGTACATTCACCTCAGGACTCGACAAGGACCGACTTCATAAGCAGACTAACAGACCTGGTCTCCTCCGTGTCCTGTCTTGAACTGCTTGCCTACACACTCTGTCTCTGGTCTCTCGTACACGCAGGCTTATTCATCCGATGACCATATCAGTGGTCACGTGCAAAGCTCATGCCTTGCCTTTCGATGTAGCACGCTAAACTTTATAGCTGGCCTGTGTCACATATGTCAGATGATTACACACAGTTAACCCTTTTGCGCCGCCAGCAGGGCTATAACACTGTCTCCTCCTCAGTCTTTGTCCGTCCCGGACAAAATCTACCTGAAGATATGGGCAGTTGAGGTGAATCGATGCAGGGAGAGGTTTGTCGGTGGGGGCTACAATGGGCTTAAATAGCCATTTCGTTGGAGCCATCTGTGTAGTACTTTGCAAATGTCTCTTTCTCCTTCTGCTCCAGTTGATCTTCAACTGGTTGCACTGCCGTCGTGGTCGCATCACCAGGTACTTATGATTCATCAAACGTCGCCTTCTCTTCCAGTCGGCCTTCATCTTGTTGCAGTGACGTCGTGGTTGCATCGCCAGCAAACGTCGCCTTCTTCTGCCTTTCACTACTGTAGGCAGCAACTTAACACATGGGGAGAGATATGTCAGGGCTGGGGTCACCAAGATCGTTGGTCTAACAGGCTGCTTTGTAAGGATTTCAAGAGAAGGGCTTTGGGAATGGTTTTCAAGTTCAGAGGAGGGGAAGTAGTGGCACAGATAATCCTCTGCCTTGTCCAGAGGACGTACTAGTAGGGCACGTTGGCAACACTTCACTTGCGAAGGTCCCTTCTTTTCTGCATCAGGCTCTAGTTGAATTCGTTGACCACCATCAGGGCTGCTTCTAGTCTCGTCAGCAGACGAATCGTCTGTTGGGTTTACACCGTGTCGATGACTTTCTGCTTGCAGAAGTCCACCAACTGCTGCATCAGGTTTTGTTGCATTATTCAGAACACCTACAGGACTTCTTGCTCTGGTATGAGCAGAAGATGGAAAAACGTCTGTTGGGTACAGACCATGCCGATGGGTTACTTGGAGTTGGCATTCTCCCCGCGGGGCTCGACAGATAACGTTCTTGCCAAACCTCTGGATGCAGCAATCAAGATTTGAGTTCCTCTCATCAGCACTGGCAGATCGACAGATGTTATGAATGTCCCCAGCTATAGGATTGGGGTAAGACACAATGCTGTCTTGTTCTATCTGGCTGATGGAGGCCCTCACACGAGGTACATCAACAGCAAAAGCATTGGTTGATCTACTGGTCTCTTGTCTTGTTTCTTCGTCTTTCTGCGAGTCACCCTTTAACGCATTCTGCAAGTCCGCCAACCTCTGTTCTATAAAGGTGCTCAACAGCTCTACCACATCGGGTTCGAGTTCAAAGAGGTAAGTGTTTGGATATTCCTCTTCATACACCAGGGCTTGCCGGAGACGTTCTTTAAGAGTTTCGATGTTCCTTTCGTAGCACTTCAGTCTTCGCCATTTCAGCTCTTGTTTCAGTTCTTTCAGATTCAGTTCAACTAGCAGTTTTACAGAAGCCATAGGAAATCCACACTTCTGACACCAGTGATACGACTCTCAGACTCCTATCTCAGGTTTTCCGTAAACACTGCTAAACACATAACACAACGTATCAAAGAATCTGACAACAAGAGCGCTAAAAATAATCTGGTACTTTACTAATGGAAAAGATAAAAGCCAATACTAGACAATTGGCACATCAACAGCTATAAATGCTACACTGTACATCACAAACTAACTTCTACTGTCTCTATCTCTTCTGGACACGTACATTCACTTCAGGACTCGACCAGGACCGACTTCATAAGCAGACTAACAGACCTGGTCTCCTCCGTGTCCTGTCTTGAACTGCTTGCCTACACACTCTGTCTCTGGTCTCTCGTACACGCAGGCTTATTCATCAGATGACCATAACAGTGGTCATGTGCAAAGCTCATGCCTTGCCTTTCGATGTAGCACGCTAAACTTTATAGCTGACCTGTGTCACATATGTCAAATGATTACATACAGTTAACCTTTTTGCGCCGCCAATAGGTTTATAACAATACAATGTTGATGTTGAGACAGTGAATACTTAATGGTTAGTTAGACAAGCATCACATTATACCAGTGGTCTTCAACCTTTTTTGGCCTACCACCCCCTTTTCGCATTTTTTCTTTTAAAAATTCCGCCAGCGCCCTTCTTAAAAACATTGGTTTTCCGTGCTGCCTTTAGGCGCTCAGTAAACACAGCTCTGCCCTAGTCGGGTGTCGAACCTCGAGCCCCTTCATAGTTAGCCGCGCCAAGCCAAGTTCAATCTCACTTAGCCCCTCGACCACGTTTCCCACAAAATATCATGTATTTATTAATTTTTATTCTGTCAATAACACTTATCCCACATGGGAGACGATCGCATGCCAAAGGCGATCTTAAAGCGTACGGTATGACGGATTAGCAGAGGTGCCCACTCCCCTTAAGAGCTATAAAGATACATATAGGCGCCATTTCGCCCTCATTGTCATAGTGGAAAGTATCTGGCAGCATTTTCAGGCAGCAGATGCCTTAGAGAGAGACAATTGAAAAGTTTTCACAAAATTCGCGGTACAAAAATTGGAGACTCAAAGAAAAACCATTATTGAAGACAGGCGCAAAAGAAAACTTAAATAGACCGCCAGCAGACAACGGCTTTGTCTGCATGAAATTCGGGAAAATATGCAGGTCGAAACTGGGTTTGCATAGTTCTGTGAAACACTGCACTCGGCCGTAATCTTCGTAATCGAAGCCAAAAAAAAAACAATCAATATTTTCATTATTGTCACAGATGCCATTATATATTTATTTGTATATTTCACATTTAAAAGCTTGTGTGTAATTAGAAATAGAAACCCTTAACTGAGCCTCAGGAATTACCCCACAAATCTAGATCCTTGACAGCGCCTCAGGACGTAACTATGATGTCGCAAATCTATTGGTTGATTTGAAAATAAATAAAGACTTTTTTTTTAAAGAGTTAGGTCAGCCGGGATAAGACGCGCCAGATTCAGTCTGGAGCGAGCTTTTTAAATGATAGGTTGTGTTTCTAGTTTGCTCTGAAATATTATTGAAGAAAGAAGCCTTTGTATTGTATTTTCATTTTATTAATATGTACCTTGTACATAAACTGTACTTAAAATAAATTTGAATTAAATTTCCAGTGCTTTATTTCAACGAAGAAGTTATTCATTTAATTCCTAGTTCGTCTCTGTTCATTATTGTATTTAATTCAAGATAGAGTCCCCGGCAGCACAAGACTACTATCATATCGGACAGCAACTTCTTATTGCACCTCAAGATAAAGTTGGCGAAGTCTTAATTCTTCATTCATCATCGATAAGAGAGAAATTGTGATATATGGCACCCCGACAAAAGAATACGACGATATAATCTGGCACTCCGACTAATAAAAGTTTATGGACAACTTCTAACGAAATCATTCAAGATCTAGGAACAATTTTCAAACTCTTCAAAGGGAACTTCATTCTAATTTAACGAAGGACAGAATTTCTGTGTTTAAACAGGTCAGTTGGTTATCGATAATTATATTACAAAAGATTTTCGTTCGAGTTACGTCTAACTCACGAAATCTATTATTATATGTAATTGGCAAAAGACCAATATACATAATTACTGACAATATTAAAAGACTAGTAAATCAAATAACTGGCATTATAAAAAGACCAGTAAAGCAAATAACTGGCAAAATATAAAGAAGACCAGTAAAGAATTCATTTATCTGGCACAAAGTAAACAGAAGACCAGATTTAACCAACTGTTAAACCAGAAAAAAAAAAGTACTCGGCTCAATAGATCTATATATCGAAGCTTACGACTCCTGTGAAATACAATTTTATTATCAAGCATTATTATCAAGTCAAGGCTTCAAGAACTTTGTTACTACATTCTTATTATATCTGAGATAAAGTCAAAATTCAGATATTGAACATTTTTAAAATACAAAATGGCTTCCAGTTCCGATTCTAGAACAAAACGACTCCTCGAATTGATGGAATTAGCCAAAGAGAAACAAATTCCAAAGCCAGACCAGTGGGCAGAGAGACCAGAAGAAAAAGAATATCAAGAACAAGCAGAACAGAAACATAGAGAAGCAGAAGAAAAGAAGCGTCGAGAAGATAGAGAAGCAGAACAAAAGAAGCGTTCGAGAAGATAGAGAAGCAGAAGAAAGACGAATTTAATTAGAAGAAAAAAAATTACAAGACGCCGAAAAACAAAGACAAAACGCCGAAAAACAAAAGCAACATGAAAAAGAAAAAAATTGAATACGAAAGACAAAATAAAGAAAATAAAGAAATCATTCCAACTCAAGGCCAATCAAATATGTTTGACAAATACAGGCTAATGAGTAAAATATCGGCATTCAACGAAAGCTTCGACAATATGGACTCATACCTCATTAGATTTGAAGAATTGGCCACAACATCCGGTCTGCCAGAAGCACATTGGTCGAGCTTACTCCTCAGCCTCTTGACTGGCAAAGTTTTAGACATATGCTCCCAACTGTCCATCAATGAACGCAGCACTTACTCTGATATCAAGGAAGCTCTACTGCGCAAATATGGAGCAACTTCAGCCAACTATAGAAAGAAGTTTTATAATGAAAGGCCACAGCAAAACGATGATCCACAAATTTTTGTTGCTAATATGTCAATGTGGTTTGACAGATGGGTATCTCTGGCTAAAGTAGAAGAAAGTTACCAAGCTCTTCGTCAACATATTATTATTGACAATGTCACACATGCTCACTCAGAAAAAATTCAATCATACATTATTGAGAGAAATCCCACTAATATCCAGACATTAACCAAGATCATAAGACAATATAAGGCAGCCTATCCAAACAAGTCAGTCAAAACATCAAGTGAAGAAAATTTTGTCTGCTTTTCCCAAGACAAAAATGCCAAATATAAGCAAGATGACAAGATCAAATGCAACAAATGTCACAAACTAGGACATTTTACTTCTCAATGCCGCAGCAAAACCACAGAATGTTCATATTGCCATAAAAAAGGTCACCAAACTCATGAATGTTTAAAAAACAAGCAGGCTCCAGAAACCAAAATTTTGATAAGCCCACATCACCAACTCAAAGATACAGAAATAAGGAGCAATACAATCTCAACAAAGCACCTGGTTATAAAAAACCAATTCACAATCCTCGCTACAGAAGTCATTCACAAGACTCCAGACCACAATATGTGCCAAACAGAAGCTCATATAACAGAAGCTATTACAATGAGGATTCAACAATGACGGTCATTGCTAAGTCCAATGGTCTCAAATTTTACCCAGGCTTTGTAGGAGACAAGAAGGTGGAAGTTCTTCGCGACACCGGAAGCACGTAAACATTAGTAAATGAACGCTTCGTCCACCCAAACCGTTTCACAGGCAATCACGTCCAAGCCACTGCCTTCAACGGAACTGTCAGCAAATTACCTGAAGCCATCATCTATGTTACTACACCATTCTTCAGTGGTCAAACAAAAGCATTAGTAACACCCAATCTACCAGTGGACCTAATCATTGGAAACATAGAGGGAGTTAAAGAATGCACTCCTCATGAACTTACTGAATGGACAAATGCCATAGAGCAAAGTCAAAATTGTTTTGCAGTAATGACAAGATCTATGTACAGACAACATGAACATTTGGCACCTGAACAAGTTAGCCAAAATAATCACATGGCTACCACAATTACTCAAGTCATACATAATGCAACAGAACCAGTTACTAGTTAAGTAAGCAGCAACAATCAAGAACATTCAACATGGAAACCCCCTATTACATCAAGCCCAACCCTACCGGTCATAAGTCCACCTCCAATTCCCTAATGTCCATTGTTGAACTTTGAAGAACAAGACTACATGCCTAGAGTCTCTAACAATGATACAAGAACTTTAACTGGTCAAAATAAAGTCCATCAAGAGAAGTCATATTTCACACATGATGACTTCAAAGAAGAACAGAAACGAGATCCAACATTGCAAATACTTTATCAGAAGGCTCAAGCAAACAATCAGCTGAATTTACCAAATAAACCATATCTTCAAGATGGCCTCCTGATGAAGAATGCCATGCATAAAGGCAATATAATTCAACAATTAATAGTGCCACAGAAATATAGAAAAGAAATAATGGCAACAGGACATAACATTCCACACGCCAGCCATATGGGTGTAGTCAAAACCAAAGCCAGAATCCTAAAAGAATTTTATTGGCCAAGCATCATTAAAGACGTCAAGAAATACGTGAAGTAATGTCATATTTGCCTAGTCAAAGGACCTAAGAACAACAAATCACAGGCACCAATTCAAGATATGGAATTGACAGACAAGCCATTCCAAAAAGTCTCAGTTGATTTGATTGGTATTATGCCAGTAGCTTCAGCAAGAAACCATCGCTATGTCCTGACATTGATTGACGCATGTACAAGATGGACAGAAGCAGTACCTCTAGTCAACATTACAGCACTTGACATCACCAGAGCTTTGTCAGAAATATTTTCCAGAATTGGTTTCCCAGAAGTTATCCTCTCTGACAGAGGCACTCAGTTTACAGCTGACCTTACCAAAGACTTCATGAACATGTACCACATCAAGATGAAGTTCACAACGCCCTATCATCCCCAAAGTGAACGATTCAACGGTACTTTGAAGATGTGCATTTCAAAAATAGCACACGACAATCCGCAGAACTGGGACTTATTGCTACCAGCAGCTCTGTTCGCATACAGAGAAAGTCGTAAAAGAAACCACAGGATTCTCACCTTTCGAGATGGTTTATGGCGCCAATTCACGAGGACCTATGGCAATCCTCAAAGAAGCTATTATTCGCCAAAATTCAACCCCATCAGAAACCAAGACTGCATTTCAGCATGTACAAGATACCAGAAACATAGTCATCTCTGCATGTGAAAAAGCAAATGAAGCCACAGCCATAGCAAACTCAAATACCAGAATGAGAATCAACAGAAACAGAACACTGAAACAATTTAAACCAGTAGATCAAGTATGTCTGTTACTACCAGACAAAAGCAACAGACTATTCATAAAATGGCCAGGTCCATTCTCAATACTCAGAAAGATAACAGATGTTGACTATGAGATAGATATACACAACAAAAAGAAAATCTATCATGTCAACATGCTACAAAAATATAACACAACAACAGAAAATATCACAAGTCCAGAACAAAATGAAAGAACAATATCATGTCTTGCAGTCATACCAGAAGAAGATGAAAATGACACGTCTGAATTCAACGACATCAATATGCCACAAACAACTAACAAACAAACTGAGTTTTGGCAAGACATAAAACTCAATTCAATGCCACCGCAAAAACAAAAAGAACTGACTAACATTCTCAAAGAACATTCAGAAATGTTTACAGATGTTCCAGGCAAAACTTCAATTGCGGAACACAATATAATACTTACTGATTCCAAGCCTACAAAAGCAAGACCTTATCCATTACCAGTACACTACAGAGACTTTCTTAAACAAGAATATAACCATCTATTAGAGCAAGGAATCATTGAACATTCCAACTCTCCATATGCTGCACCAATAGTTCTTGTCAAACGGAAGCAAACGACAACTCCAAGAATGTGTGTCGACTTCAGACAGTTGAACAAAATAACCCAACTCGACTCATATCCTATGCCGAATCCTGAAGATCTTATGACCAAATTTTCAGAGGCAAAGTTCTTCACCAAAATAGACCTATCCATAGGTTATTACCAAATACCAGTCAGACAAGAATGCAAACAATTTACGGCATTCACCACAGCTTATTGGCTATTCCATTTCAACTTCATGCCATTTGGTCTAGTCAACGCCAGCAGCACTTTTAATAGAGCCATCCACAGTATACTAGGCAGTCGCTCTGACACAGTGTCATATATAGATGACATTTGCATATTCCATAAGACATGGAATGAGCACATCAAAGGTTTACAAGAAGTCTTCAACATACTTAAACAACATGGTTTTACCATAAAGCCTAGTAAGGTAGAACTAGCCATGTCAGAAATATCCTTCCTATGTTATAAGTCAGCTACTATTCGCTGAGACCACAAGAGAACATTATTAAACGTATACTAGACATCAAAGTCCCCACCAGTAAAAAGCAAGTGAGAAGTATTTTGGGTCTGTGTAACTTCTACAGACATTTCATACCAGGTTATACAGCACTCATAGCTCCACTGATTGAACTCACGAAGAAAGGACAACCAACGAAGATCCCATGGTCTACAAAGCTACATGAGACAATTGAGAACATTAAAGCTGAATTTTCAGGAGACACTATTCTCAAACTTCCGAATCCAGAGAAGCAATTTTACCTCGCCACAGATGTTTCATCTTTAGCTATATGTGCATGCCTATTGCAGAAATACCAAGACACTTCACAGAAATGTCAAGAGACTTTGCACCCAGTATTTTTCATCAGCAGGAAGTTATCACCAGCTGAAACAAGATACTCAACCATCGAACGTGAATGTCTAGCCATTGTATGGGCCATAGACAAGTTTTCCAGATATCTACTAGGTGCTCATTTCAAAATCCTAACTGATCACGCACCACTAGCATTTCTGAACTCAAAGAAGTTAGCGAACAGTCGTTTAACTCGTTGGAGTCTACATCTCACAGACTACCAATTTGAGGTCAAGACAATTCCTGGACGTGAGAATGTCATCCCTGACACACTTTCCAGATGTATTTAATTATTTTCATAATTATGTATATATTTTTCTTTTCCACAGGTGTAGTATATCAGTTTTGTATTGTCATATTTTATTATTAAACACCATGAAGAGAAGTATCTCAAGATTTAATTTATTCAAGTATTATGCTTTGTACAACTTTTGATATTGTTCATGACAAGCATTGTCTCATTTTCTTAACCATTTGAATAGTGAAACAGGTGTTCCAAGTCATCAATAATTTTGTTCTTATATACCTAACACTGCATTTACATTTTTTTATTATTATCTCCAAGTTGACTTTATTTTTCAGAGCATTGTCATATGTTACCTCAACCATTTTTCTATAATTTCATGTATGGTATATTGTGCATATTTAAAAATTTTAATACATATGAGCATTTCTATTACCATACAAATGCTAAATGGAGGGGGGTAATATGTCACAGATGCCATTATAGATTTATTTGTATATTTCACATTTAAAAGCTTGTGTGTAATTAGAAATAGAAACCCTTAACTGAGCCTCAGGAATTACCCCACAAATCTAGATCCTGGACAGCGCCTCAGGACGTAACTATGATGTCGCAAATCTATTGGTTGATTTGAAAATAAATAAAGACTTTTTTTTAAAAAAAAGTTAGGTCAGCTGGGATAAGACGCGCCAGATTCAGTCTGGAGCGAGCTTTTTAAATGATAGGTTGTGTTTCTAGTTTGCTCTGAAATATTATTGAAGAAAGAAGCCTTTGTATTGTATTTTCATTTTATTAATATGTACCTTGTACATAAACTGTACTTAAGTTAAATTTGAATTAAAGTTTCCAGTGTTTTATTTCAACGAAGAAGTTATTCATTTAATTCCTAGATCGTCTCTGTTCATTATTGTATTTAATTCAAGATAGATTCCCCGGCAGCACAAGACTACTCTCATATCGGGCAGCAACTTCTTATTGCACCTCAAGATAAAGTTGGCGAAGTCTTCATTCTTCATTCATCATCGATAAGAGAGAGAATTGTGATAATTATACACAAATAATGTCATGGCTTTTTTTTTTAATCCTAAGAATAGTCCCCTTTTAAATTTTTGAGTATTAGAGCTTAACTGCTTTAGGTTTAATTGTAAATTTAGTTTATTTTTTTAATATAAACATATTTTTTTTGCTGAATTCATGCAAAATAAAATTAAGCTAATTGGAAACTTGTGCTTCCTGCAGTCTGACAATATTAGAAATTTCAAGATTTAAATTAGCCAAAGCAAGTCGAAAGAGTCCTATAGTTGCTACAACCAGTCTATTTCTTTGTTTATTATTGTTATGCACTCTGTGGCATTTTACGTCTCTAGAGACGATCTTTCCCCCTTGCAAGCTCTTGTGTGACTAAAGAGGTCGATCCTTGATACACAGCTGCGATCGCAGGTTGGGCATATGTAGTCACCAGGCGCCGTTGCACTTTCACCCTTCTTTCTGCTTCTGTTGTGTATGGCATCTGCAATCAAAGACCCCTTCTTTATGCTCTCTCTCCAAGTGGATCTATCTTGTGCCACCTCTTCCCAGTTGCTGGTGTCGATGTTATGCACTACATCTACGTTAACCATGCATGGTGATGGAAAAGCTAAAACATAATTCCACTTTCGACCAATGTGTTTTAATTTTACTGAACTACTTTAATGCAGCTACATTTCTGGTGTGCCTCCAAGGCCGTAGCTAGGAATTTTCCATCGTTTGGGGGCCTTGGCGTTTGCACTAATTAGGAGCCCCATCTCTAGTGGGGGGTAAGGGGGATTTTTAAATTTTACCCCTCTCCTCCACCACCCTAATAGTTAATACAATGTGTGCCTCCGATGATTACATTATTTTATATTGAATACATAGTTTTGTAAATCTACTTTTTCCTGCAACTCAATTTGAACATTTAGAAGCGAATCGTATTTTATTCATATAGCAGTGTTATGTGAATTGCTTAGATATCGATGTTTTTAGTTAGTAATACATCTGTCAAGAAACAAGTTATGTGATATTGTAAAACTCTTTAAAATAGATTTAATATCTCGATAAAAGAACATAAAATGATATATCAATGAAAGTCTATTTCTTTCCTAGCAGTCGGGGGTTGATTTCATTCATTTGCATTAAATTTCTACCATGTAAAACACATTTTTAGCCTGCTTTAAGTCATAGTCAACCGTTAAGTCTTCCTGTTTCTTCAACAACCAAAAAAATCAAAATTGTATTTCTATGGCCTCCGTCAGTAACAAAGCGACTATGGATCATCTCATGAAAATGAGATGAAAGTCTGGGTATAAGCTGTGGTCGGGACGATGTCGCCCACACATCAGTTCCCCCCTCTCAACGCAGCTGATGTATCCAAAGGAACGGCAGTGCCGATACTGTTTGGGGTCAGCAGCGTCGCAGGTTCTCCCAGAGTGTAGTACTGGGTACTGCAAACTGCCTTAGGGCCGCCAGCTCCTAATTTTTTTCTCAGGGTTGACTCCCGAAGCCTTTCCATTGATTGGGTATAGCTGCAAGGCAGCAGAGGTTTGAATTCAGAGCTTTCCTTCTCCTAGGTGGGTAGCCAGCCATGGCTAACGAGCCCCTCCTGCCCTAAGTTTACTGGTTAAGGCGCCAATTACTCGTTTGTGCTTGTATTTAAGAGCTTAACAAAATGAGCAATAATCCCTTTTGTAATCCAGCGAAATTCAATTTACTTCTTTTTCATCATTTGTTGCATAAAACCGTTGAAAGATGAGATTTTTTTCTGCATGGCTTTGTATTTAATTTACATTTTTTATAATAAGATTCAAATAGAAATGAAATTGCGGGCTAAACATTTCTTGTGTAATGTAACTCAAAAGGTTAATAGTAAATATATCTGTTCTTTAATCTATATTACATATTAATTATTATTTTAACGTAATTTGTGACATTAATTAAAGTAGTCCTAATTCTAACGTCAAATCTGAGAGTAAACTCTATCTGTGTATTGTCGTTCTAGATTCAAGAGTCTTACGACACAATATAATCTGGAAATACTTACTTAATATTATGACAAATTGAGACGAAGATAATTATATACACCACTTTCATTCACAAAATGCTTCTCTATGTTATTCTTTTTTGTAAATAAAAATGGTGCGGAATTGGATACGCCATTTTCCAATCAAAAAATGCTGAGAAATGGGATCTTCCCTATTTAATTGTTGTTGTTTCAACTTTTGAACTTGTGAATTAGAGAATTATATGCATAGATGTTTTCATTAATATTTAAATGACTGTATGTACGAAATATACCCTGAATAAAATATTATTGGTAG
>JADKLZ010001913.1:1081920-1095229 GCA_021533235.1 Biomphalaria straminea
TCAAGTATATTAATCTTCATAAACTTCATAACGTAACTGTTTCAATAAGTAAAAAATTATGTCAAGCTACGGATAGTGTTACGAGCATCTCTCATTTCTTTCTCGAACTTCTTTAGAAAAATGTCAATGTCCATTTTGTCTTCATTGAGTATCAAACCTTTATATTTTGCCAGTTTATTACATGTAGTTTCCCTTATTCCTATATGATTCTCTTTTTCATTGTCAGTTTTTATCTTTTTCTCCGCCGTCTATTTTTCCAATGCCAATTGTTCTGTTGTCACAGATTAATAAACTACTGTAGACTTTACAATTTAACAATAAATAATATAACGAGACTTGTCTTCAGCAAGGTAGACATATAGAGAACTCCTTTATTTCCGCTCTATCTTTTACGTTCACTCAAAACATAAGCAATAATCAATGACGTAATATATTTTATATTAGCACACCAATCTTTCTCTTTCAATGGCAACTAGTTCATTTTTCTTTTCCTTCTTAATGGCGATCAATTCGTTTTTCTTTTTCTGTTCAATTGCAATCTTTTCAATTTCTTGTTTTTTCTCACTAGCTAATCTCTCCTATTAATTGCATCTTTCCATTGGTAATTTTTATTTTTCCTTTTCTCTTTCCATTGCAATTAATTGTTTTTTGTTTTCCCTTTCCATTGTTAATCTCTCTCTCTCCATAGGACTTTCTTGCACGTATTTTCTTAGTTCTCTCCTTAAAGATCCAACAACCTCTCATTTTACTACAACGCTGCTACCTCAGCTTTGTCAGCCATTGTCTATTATCAAAACCCAATAATATCCTATCAATAGATCTACTTTTTAATATATGCTCTGTTGACAGGAGAAAAATTATTTATAGAAGAATACGTGGGTTTTATGGGTTTTACCTTTGCTTTGGGCGCATTGTTACGAGCAGATGAGACTATAACTCATACAATACCAGACTCATATATGATAGATGATAAAGACTTTAATATTGAGTCACATCTACTAATATATCAATAATAACTCTAAAAACATTACTCCATTTTCGGATTCCATCTTCTTTAGCCCTTTCAAGACGCATTCGCCCCATCCCACATTCATGTTATGCTGCGCACGTAACAGATAGAAAGCACTATCTTTAAGATAGCTTATTTTTTAATTATTCTTTTTTAGTAAATCATTCACATGTGTTTGGAGTGTGTATTTCAGTTAATGATGTAACTATAAGAAATAGGGGGCGGGTATTATGCTTGTGCATTCGGGAGTGTTTCTGGTAAAATCACGAGCTGTTTTCATATTGTTATCTTACACGATACAGACGTTACTACAAAAAAGATGATTACTTTTTACGCGTCATGCATTTAGTAATGCATAATATTCATTAAAAGTAATTAATAAGGGCTGGTGTGAGAGTTGAATAGCAGACTGATTATCTATATGAGACCTCGAAGGCGTGTATTTTTAGGAAGGTATTTTTTTTGTTTCAATATGACTTTAATTGTGTTGTTATACATCTACTTAGAAGTTGAGATTGTAAATGAAAACAGTAAGCTAAAATCAATTTAGCTATACAACTAATGACAGATTATGACAAGATGCTTTCTCAAAACTGAAGTTTAAAATTATAATTTCCTAGCCTCTTCCTCCAGAAAATTAACATAATTCCGACTTGAAACTTTGAACTATCGTAAAGAAAGTATATAGTGTATACCAGTGATGCTCAGCCTAATTCGATCTGCGGGCCATTTTAATTTCCGACACTCGTGTCGCGGGCCACATGACAGAAAAGATACACAAAAAAAAACGTAATAAAATGAGACTAAAACTATTTTATTACATGCTTAAAATGTATCTTCTTTTCTACCCTTCGGAAAAATGACTTTATTTCTCTTCTTAAAATGTGAGCAACATTATATCATTTTAACTACAGACACATTTTCTTATCTCTTTTTTGTCAACTATTCAATCCTTCAATCTCTAGGCAAAGTTTAACAATATCTTGTTCACGGCTTAAATCAAAAATGTTTCAATATTTGTTTATTGTTTTAACCAACCACACTTTCTTTACTAATCAAATATATTGGCTTATTATCATGTTCCTCAAAAAAGTAAAGCACTGTTCACTTCTCCCGTTACATTATACATCTAGTCCAGTTTAGTAAAATGTTGTTGTTCATGGTACCAGCCACCAGAGAAAAAGTTTGTGCCCTAACGTACGTAAAATAACTTTATAAACCTTTTCGGACAAGGAATTGTCTACTTTTTGTGCCGTCATTTCGGCGGGCCTGATGGAACCACTTCGTGGGCCGGATGTGGCCCTCGGGCCGTAGTTTGGGCATCACTGGTGTATACCGTAATGCTTGGCAGTAACGTGTTTTATTTACAACTTATGGATAGTGTTAAGCTTACATTAAATATAATGTATAACTCTAAAATGGTGCACTGATAACAATATTGCGATGTTAATTTCTAATAAACAGCGTAATATAACTGTGACAAGTAGGTCAAAGATGGTGGCCGTTTAGGTGTCTAGGGGGTTTGAGGACCTTGACTTGCACATAAACTAATAGGCACAGCGTTATAAATGCAGGCAACAAATACTTTTTATGTAAAATATATGTACAGTTTAATCACAAGAATGAAAATAAGTAAAAGGTAAAATGCTGTACAGTTTTAGGGAGGGGCCTAATTATTTACATAAATGGGACTATCATCATAAGATATGAGAACCAAGTGGTCTGAGTGTCATTAGGCTGGTTGCTTAGCTTTAAGTCCTATGCTGCTCTGACGAGACTGGTGTGGCTGATGCTGAGGTATCTGTGGGTGGTCTTGCGTGATTGATCCTAGCGCACGGGACAGTCCAACGATACGTAGCTGCAGGGACGGGTCTTCTGGCAAGCGGTTGTTGGTCGGAATCTTGTGAGTAGTACGTAAGGCTGGTATCTTCAGATCTGGTGTCAGCAAACTGGTATCAGCGTTACGAAGACTGGGCTTCTAGTGTGAGTAGCCTGTAATAAAAGCACCAATCCAAGTAAGAATATAATAGGAATGAATAAAAGTAAAGCTCAACTAGAGATGTGAATCCTTCCTCTCAGCTCCTCAGAATGAGATTGACAAGAAAATAGGAAGTTATATCTCTTCTTCACGCGTGGGCAAGGAGGCGGGGCTTCCCAGGTGTCCAAACTGCCCGTCTTTAGACAAACAGTTTATCGCTTGATCTTGATCGTTTCCGGGAGAAGGACACATGGATAGGCACGACCGACTCGTGTCCCTTTGTATCTCCCATATGGCCAAACGACGGGACTATTCACTTAGGGCCACAGAGATTAGATCCGCGAGACTGTCTAGGTGTGGACAGGATTCTTTGAAGTCCAGTCCCTTCCGATAGGGGTGGGTTAGGAAAGTGTTATCTGGTGAAAGGGGAGGAGGTGGACTCCGTACCATGAATATAACAAAGAATGTGGGTCCAGATAAAAAGGGGAGTTTACTTTGCCGATATACTTGCTAGACATGTGTCAGACTGGGAAAGTACGGTGTGACACCGATGTCTAGAGAAGAAGGGGGGGTAGTAATAGCTTTAGATAGCCAAATGGGCTAAGTGGCGAGGGTAAATAAGAAAAGATAGAAAATTAATTAGTTAAATGCCTAGCGAGTGATACCTTAAGTGGGCGTCAATTTATTTTTGTCACAATAACATTTAAAAAGTAAGAATCTTTATATATATATTTCTCAAAGTCGAAAAGTTCAAACAAACAAAAGTTCAACCAAGTAAGCAACAGCAACAAGTAAATGGGAAGATCCCATGGCGCACTATGGTGTGAATGGAAACTGTTGCATCCCAATCCGCACTATTTTGTGAATGAAAGTGGTGTTTATATAATTCTCTTCTTCTCAATTTTTGTCATAATATTAAAAGTATTTCCAGATTATTGTGTCGTAAGACTATTGAAATTAGAACAACAATACACAAATAGAGTATACTCTCAGGTTTCACTTTAGAAATACTTTAATTAATAACACAAATTATGCACATTCGTACATTAGACATGATTACTAAAAGGTAACTCATCTCACTATTTCTACATCTATATCTAGATCTAAAACTCGAATTCGACTCTAAGATTATAGAACTTTTCTTCGCAAAGATAGTTTCATGCTTTAGCACATGAACATACTAATTATAGTCCATTCATTTAATATTTTAATCAAATTAACATTCAAATATGTTTTCCTAAAGCATTGCTACATGAGTGCAACTCTATTCTTAATATCGCGTAAATTAAGGTCAATTAGCCACTTTTAGCTCCATTCATAGAATTTTTTATTCATGAATTCACGCAACGCAAGTAAATGGGAAGATCCATTCGCGCAGCATGGTGTGAATGGAAAATAATATATCTAAATCCGCACTATTTTCATTCACAATATAGCATAGCATATTTTTTATTTTTTTTTTACTTTACTTTTACTTTTTAAAGATTTTAATAATGTCCGGAGATTTCAAGGACTTTTTCGTAGGCCTATATTTAATAACATTTCAGGAGATTTCCAGGGAGTTCCTTGAAAATAAGGAGGCAGCGGGAAATCTGTTATATGTTATAAAATGATTCTCTTTAATCATTTATACCCCTAAAAATTAGCACAGGTCCAAACAAAGTGCTGGACCCACTGCGGTCGCAGATGTTGCAGTGCCTAAGTCCTGCCCTGCAAAATAGCGGCGTATGCTATGCCACCGGTCGACTAGTACTGATATATTACTTAACTTCATTTCTGGAACTATATAAACAAGAATGTTTTATAAAAACTTATTACTTAATTTTCTACTTAACTGAGTTTGCAAAGAAAATATATTTTACCCATAATTGCATCTGTAAAAATTTTGTTTCCACAATCATAAACTAAATTCCAACAAGTCACTTAAAAATATAGCAATATGCTCAAGCTAGGCTTTTCTGTACATCAGTTGTAGAAAGATGATTTCAGCATTAATTATTTATAATCCTGATGTCTCTTCGCTGATCAACATCAATCATTTTTTCTGCCTTATATAAAATAGTGCTTTTCTTAAACTATTTCCTACATTAATTTTAACCTAAGCCATGCCAAAGTTGCTAACTTGACCAGTTTGGCAATATTTCTTTTATTCTATTTAAGGAGGCGTGTTGGCTGAGTGGTTAATCGGTTTTCGAACAGAGTTATGGTGTTCAAAAATTCATGAAGACTGAGATTTGTTTTATTTTTTTACAATTTGACCATCTCGGCAATATTTCTATTATACTATTTAAGTGTGAAGTAATAGTGTTGAATTATTGACGGCGCTAGACAATCTGAACTCGTTTACTCCTTCAAGATAAACAGACTATCCAAAATGAGCACATCATTTCCTTTTTGTCTAGACCCTAAGCGCAAGTCAAGCTTGACCTCTTCTTGAATACATTAACTAAAAAGTTGGATTTGCCTCTATTGACTGGATGTCACACTGATTAGTAATGTGATTGATCCATCAAATGCTTCGGGTACAGCTCTTATTTTCGCTATGTGGCATATACGTCTCAGTGATAAAAATATTTTCGTCCACTCAAGGTATCACTCGGGCCTAAGCATTTAATCAATCTCTTTTTAAATATTTTTTTTTCTCTTAACTTAGCCCTTATGGTGCTAAACGTACTAGTACCACCCCTCCAATCAACCCCTTCCCTTTCTCTAGGCATCGATGTCACATTGTATCTTTCTAATCTGACACATGTCTAGCCAGTCTATCGACAAGAATAAGCTCCCCTTTCCTATCTGGACAAACATCTTGTGTAAGGTCTTTGTTGTATTCATTGGACGGAGTTTACCTCTCCTCCCCTTTCACCAAGTGACACCTTCTTCAATGGACCTTTTCAACTCGAAAACAATGATCGTCTCGCGCATCTAATCTCTATCATACTAGACAAACATTCTCCGTCGTCTGGCCACATGGGAGATACCAAGGGACACGAGTCTACCATTTCCTGGTCATTCAATAAGCACCTATCCCTATGTCGATACACCGGATGCTCGCGATAAGGACAAGCGATAATGTCTTCGCCTAGAGACGGACAGTCTAAACACATTGGAGGCCACGTTCTGGTACTTGTGTATGGACACAATTTCTTAAATCGTCTCATTCTTTCTGTAGAGCTGAGAGGGAAGATACGTATGTCTTTTTGAGCTCTACGATTATTCATTTATTATTCCTTACTTTTGGATTTGGTGGTATTTAGTTTAATAAAGGGTTTAATAGCCTCTTACTTAGTGTGTGTATTTATATATTTGTGCATTTATTTACTGCATTATATTTGTGTACATCTTAGTGTATTTCTTATCTTGGATTATGTAAGTGGTCACTTTATGTATTATATTTTATATTATGACTTTACGGCTAAATAGTCAAAGTCCTCCATTTTATCTGGACTAGAATTTATTAATAATTCTTACCACTTGTATTTAGCTCTTTAGCTATTATTGATTTATAGCCGATAAATTATCGCTCAGCAAGAACCCAATTATTATTATAATTATATTATTATTATTATGATTGGTAAATTCCTAGAACGGGAACTATTATAATATTTATGTAATATTTCCTATTACCAAGTGTGACAAGTCAAAAATTCGCTCAATTTTTTTTCACAGCATTAATTATTTGTATTATTATTTATTTATTCTATTTAAATCATTTCCCCTTTCTAGGTCCTATTTCTTTACAAAATCCCACCTCTATCCTCTTCTCGCTAGTCTTCTCGCCACCTTGTCTAGAGCTAGGCCTTGACGTTTCGCTTATCTCCCCTTGACCGGGGAAAAGATCAAACAAACAGTCGCTTGTATTGGTCTCAGGCGCAGGATGTCCGACCTTCTCGATCGACAACACCTGTACTTTCGTCCACCCTTACCGGCGGCTCTCTTTGATCAAAGGGATTACTCGTGCCTTCGAGCCTCGTGACTTTCCCCAATGTGTGAAATTTGATTCGAGTACCTTCATGCCAGATTTAATCCCTATATTATCACATTTCCTGTTTCCGGTCTTACTTACGACTTATATAAACTAGACCATTTCAAAATAGACACTAGATCATTTTCTCTCTCCCTCGCTGCCACACTAGCTTGGACTATCTCATTCATTCTTACTCTTAGAGGAATACTTTGTGGTGAGTTAATCCGAACTTAGTCACAAGTTCCATTTTATTAGCTTGTGTATATTTCATTCTAGATATCATCTTTTGTATTTTATTTAGTTCATTTATATTTAAGTAGTGCATGTGTATTTCTCACTGTCGTAAGTAGGAAACTTAACAATTGCATATCTATATATTTATATATTACATTTACCTATGTCGGCAATATTATTGATACGTTGCTCAATTGATCATTGACGCAACATTGTATTTGTATGTACCTCTTATTTTATTTTCTTTATCTCGGATGGCCGCCTTGATGACTTTAGAAGAGATATAACAATTATCTCTCATCTTAATCATTTTGCTTTGGCAAGAGCTCCACCTCCCCCCTTTTAGAACGGACAAACTCGCCCCACTCAATCTCGCTCCATTGTTCAAGTAAACAATAGCGTCATGGTCACTGACCATCGTCCACTTCTCCCTTCACTGATTGAGATTATTATTTTCCCCTTATAAGTACATTTCATATTACTATTTCCCCTTTTATGTACATTTTACATTACTACTATCAGACCTCTATTTTCCAGTCCCATTTGTCATCATTTCCCCCAATGTGCTCTGAAGCAATTTTACCAATCTGACGAATGCACCTCAGTTGAGGGCATCGATAAGATACACGAGAGACACGTCCTAACTTTTCTTTATTTATCCGCAGCCTCCTTCAAGTGTCTGCCTACTTGGTGCCATCCCGCACTGTGCCAATTTAGTGCTATCCAGCACTGTGCCTATTTGCATTAAGTTCTACTTGGCGCTGCTAGCCAATACTACAAGATACTATCTATCGGATCACTTGCCTATTTGGTACTAATCAGTATCGCCTGCTCACTTGGATCTACTATGAGTATCACGCATCGATAAGTGCTCTTCAGCGCTAAAGATCACTACTCGTCTACCCACTTGGCTCTATCGGCTCAAGCCTGCCTATTTGACAGCCCATCTGTCAGCCCATTAGGTACGACGTCCCTATAGACCCCGCTCTATGCGAGACGTCATAGCTTCGCCAACTTTCTGGACTTATCCTGCGCCCTACGCTGCCCACGGTAGATCAGCTCTTCCCGCTGTCACTTGTGCCAAGTTAGCCGGCCACTCGCCCTACTGTGTCCACTACAGATATTAGGACTTTTGGACCGAAACTCCACAACGACTATATCATCGGCGTACCTCTACCCGCTAGAATGCCACTACAGCCAGGATCCAGATAACTGCGATCCCATCAAAACAAATAGCTAAGTACCAAGGACAAATAACATATTCTCTCATTAAGTGCAAGAGTGATGATCAAATATAGTATTGATTAGAGTTAGATACAAACCCTCCCCCCCCTTTTATTTTTCTATGTAAATATTTATGTAAATAAATATTCTTTATATTATCATCATTTGTATATCTCCTCCATCGCTTGTCTTGTTGCTTGTCTGCTCCCGATTTATCTGCTGATGGGTCAGTGTGTGATAATAATAAAAAACAATTATCCCCTAGACACCAAACAAGCTAAATACACGTCATCTGCCACGACACGTCACACCAAGTATATATCTACGCTCACTCCGTGACAAGAAATGCCGTGATTATTTATGTACTATATTTCGGGCAGAAGGGGCTCGTTAGCTTTGGTTGGTTACCCATCTAGGAGAAGGTAAACTCTGAATCCAAACCTCCGCTGCCTTGCGGCTATATCTAAACGCAGGAAAGGCTTCGGGAGACAACCCTGATGAAAAACAGGAGCTGGTGACCC
This sequence comes from Biomphalaria straminea, assembly GCA_021533235.1. Taxonomy (NCBI): domain Eukaryota; kingdom Metazoa; phylum Mollusca; class Gastropoda; family Planorbidae; genus Biomphalaria; species Biomphalaria straminea. The sequence goes on from JADKLZ010001913.1 coordinate 1,090,851, forward strand.
TTAGGCAGATTGTGGCACACAATGCTACATTCTGGCAGAGCCTGCGGCGTTACTGATCCCAAACTATTTCGGATATTCCGTTCCTTTGGCCACATCAGCTGCGCGTTGAGGGGGGAACTGCTGTGTGGGCGACATCGTTCCGACCATAAACAATGCCCAGGCTTTCATCTCACACTTTCAAAGCCCCAACTCCAAAGACGTGAGTGTCTATTTAAAATAGGGCTCCACAGCCACACGAGGAAGTGTGTGAGATGAATGATAGTTGTTCTACAACTAAAGGAGGTCAATGAATTATGTCCGCCAGTTGGCGAGACATATTACTTAGGCATAACCATGTGTATATTTGTGCCTCCTATTCTATTCTTTATCTCGGTTGGTAGCCTTGATAATTTTACTAGCACAATTACTGCGCTTAGAAGAGATATATGGATTAGCTCCCATTGCATTCACTTTATCTTGACTAGAGATTGCGTCCCTTGAGGGCCCTTTCTCTATTAAAGCTCGCTCTAATGTCCATGCTCATGGCGAGATGTAAACAATAGCGAGAGGGTCACTGACCATGAGCCATCTCTCCCCCTTCCCTTTTCATCTCGTTATCTAAGCGACTCGTAATGATCTTACCTTGACAGGTGTTTCTTACATTTTACCACTCCTTGTTATCTCCATTTAGGGGATTCCCCATTTGTTATTGTAAGCTCCCCTCATATTTATGTGTTAGCTCCCTTTGATATTTGTGAAAATGAGTTATAGTTTATATATATTAAGCATGCTACGTTACTATTTGTTATCTTTTCTGATGGGATGTAATATTTATATGATTAATTCCCCTTGCTACTTCTGAAACTAGTTTACGGTTTCTATATAACATTCACGGAAAGGCATCTACCTCCCAGTGTCATCATTATGGCTAAGCCGATCTACGCATCTCGTTGCAGCTTCTATTTATAGGCAACTCCTACTTAAAGCCCTATCTTCTTAACGCTGTTACCAGTCTTCTGACACAGGATCTGAAGATACCAGCCTTACCTACTACATATAAGAGTCCGACTAACAAACGCTAGCCGGAGACCCGTCACTTCAGCTACGTACCGTTGGACTGCCCCTTGCGCTTGGATCAATTCCGCCAGCCCACCGGCAGACAGCGTCAGCATCAGCCATACCAGTCTCATCAGAGCAGCACAAGACCTAAAGCTAAGCAACCAGCCTAATGACACTTAGACTACTTGGTTCTCATATCTTATGATGATAGACTTGTTTATGTAAATAGTTAGATCTCGTTCTAATACTGTACAGCATTTTACCTTTCACTTATCTTTCTTTTTTTTTAATAAATTGTACATATATTTTACTAAACAGTATTTGTTGCATGTATTTCAAAAGGCTGTGCCTGTAAGTCTTATGTGCAAGCATAGGTTCTAACATTCTTAAAACCCCCTAGACACTTCTTTAATCTACTTGTCACAGTCTCAAACTTTTTCCGCTGATTTTCTTTAGAACTTTGAGGGACGTTCATTCACAATATCCATTCATTTAGTCTTATATTCTACTCACGTTGACTTGTGATAATAATTTTGTTCCTATCTGGAATTTGTAACTTGGATACAATTCGATCCATATATATTTTATCTCTGCATTATAATTTATATGTACTTCTTAGAGTTGTAAGTAAGAAAGATAATTATTTTCTGTTCACATATTTATTTTTTTGCTTTAGCATTTGTCCATTAATTGCTGATATTATTTCTTTTACATGTTTCAATATACATCTTTGCTTAGAAAAAATCTGCGTCCTTAAGTGAACATTCTCTACATTTATTTAAGTTTTAATCAATTTTCATGGCCGACGATCTTATGTTAACAATTACTGACCACTATTTATTGTTCCAGTTTATATTTTTCTTCCCTGCTGTATTATGATCACTATTTTTTACTCGATTTGATCACAAATAATAAGCGTTAGTTTTATTTTAGAGTTTTATTTTATTGACATCTATTGAGCTATACCATACGAAAACACAATGCCCTTTTTTGTACTGTCTCTTTTAAACTGGATGTTTTTATTTCAGCCTGAATGAGTTTAGAGAAATCGTCTGGTTCCTATTTTTTTTTATTCTTCCCTAGTTACTTCATCTGAAGATTTTGCACATTCCTATGAAACTAACCTTTTAACCGTGGCAGGAGGAAGTAAATCCCTATATAATAAAGTCAATTCCAAGACTTCGCCTATTCATGTTTGATTACGCAGCACCACCAATGCGTGTCACACACCGCGAGGAATGAAAAAATATTCGGGCCATTCTCATCGAAACTGTAGTTTCCAGCTGGAGCTGACACATCTCATCGCTGATATTTACCCTGAACCTAACAGCCGACAGTAGATAAGCATCTGAGAGGAAAACGACTAAAAGATTGTACATGTGTGTTACTTGATTGGATCACAATAACCAGTGTTAGTTGTAATTAAAAGTTTTATTAAAAGCTATTGAGCTATACCATACGAATACATTATGCCCTTTTTTGTATTGTCTCCGTTAAACTGGATTTTTTTTTTCAGCTTGAATAAGAGGAAAACGATTAAAAGCAGGAAGATTGTACATGTGTGTTATTTCTCCCAACCTGTAATGCGAGCTGGAGAACGGTGTTTAATTACGAAAATCAACAAAACTAAACTATTTTAATAATTAATTACATCGTCTTATCACGTGACTGACATTTAACAACATTGATAAAAAAAAATCATATTTAACATAAAATATAAAAAAACTATATGAATATGTATTTACATCTTCCGTAAAATTTTCGTTTTTTTTTTCAAATGTTGTAATAAAATCTTTTTTAAAGTACCTTTATATTATATACAAATAAAATATAAATAAAAAATATTTGTATACATATGTTTACCGAAACAGCATTATTCTTTCTTTTTTTTTCTTTATTGTAATACATATGTAGTAAACGCGCTTTTAGCCCAAGTCTTAGTTCAAAAATAATTCCGTTTCTGACTAACATATATCCAATTTCGTACGTTTCACTTTACTAATGTTTTTTTTTTCAATAAAAAAAAGGCATGATTTAATTATTTGTAAAGGGTTTTGAATTTTATTTAAATTTTTATAGCACTAATGTAATGAAACAAATTATACGAAAATAAACCCAATAACATTTTTAGTATGCTATGCCAAATGTTGCCCTTTTATGTTTGTGTTAATTACAATAATGCTTAAAAAATTGTAAGCGACTATACTTTTAAACCTTCGATGCTTGATGATAAATGATATATTATCAATTAGACTTTAGTTACAACACTGATATTTTAAGATACAACTCCATTTAATTAACTTGAACAAAAAGATATAAACTTATGTTATGAAATTATAGTATGTTTTGGTTGTCGTTCCTATGTTTGAATGTGCTTGTAACTCGTGCGTAAGGGTGTGTTCATGAACTGTGTGTTGTGTTGTCATTCAGTGTATTAAAGCCATACTATACAGACAAGGTTTTCAATTCTGTTATCACTATGTTCATAACAACTTATAATAATATGGCTTGTCTGCGAGTCAGAAGATTAATGTGGATTGCCGTTGTGACCTTAATATTTTGCTACATCGATGGCAAGCATAAACATTGTCCGAGAATGAGACTTTAATAATTACTAATAACATTAGACAATAACCAACAAGTCGATGACTTCTGGAATTTCTTTAATACTATCTTAAAAGCTTAAAAGCATTATATAAAATCATATGCCTACCAAATACACATACAAAATTCTGGTTTTGTAATTGTAGTACGAGAGTATGGAATCCAAAAAATATTAGCCAACAACAAACCAAATAAAGTGACTGGACCTAATGGTATTCCAGCTAGATTAGTTAAAAACTAAGCAATGTGCTAGCACCAGTGTTCAAAATACTTTTTCAGGCATGTCTTAACCTACGCAGAGGACTGGAAAGAAGCTAATGTTACCAACCAATCCCACCATTTAAAAAAGAAGCAAAATTTCACCCAGGAAAGTACAGACAAGTATCACTTACCAGCATCACATGTAGAATCCTAGAACACATAATATGTAGCGACATCTTAAACCACTGAGACAAACATTATGTCCTTATGAATTACCAGCATGGCTTTAGAAATTATAGTTACGTGAAACACAACTAATAGGACTAATTCATGATTTTTCAAATGGTTTACAAAATAGTGAACAAGTAGATGCTATCCTTCTAGATTTTTTTTCAAGGCTTTTGACAAAATTCACGACCATAGTTTGCTAAAAAATAATTTGAGATGAATGGTCATTTGCTTAAGTGGATTAATGATTGTTTGATAGGGAGAGAACAAACTGTAATAATATATGGCTCTAAATCAACATCAATAAC
>JADKLZ010001913.1:1110229-1131605 GCA_021533235.1 Biomphalaria straminea
GTAGTTTAGTGAAGATGTTATTTGTGTACCTGTGATGTCTTATCAATTAATATATGTGTCGTTGAGTTTGCCTTGTCACTTAAGTCATTACAATATATATATATATATATATATATATATATATATATATCACATATATATATCTATCACATTATTTAATATAAAAACATACCATTTTTATTAGCCATTTTTTCAACTTGGTTATCCTTTGACTTTAATGATTGATGTAATTCAGCTGTTATTCAACATACAAATTTATGAGTTAAAAAAAAAACTGATACATAGGTAACTTGCTAGTAATGAATCCCATTTTTTTATCCACTGATACATTTAATCCTATAAAAGTAATTTTCAGTAAATTTATTTTCTATATAGATTTAAAACTTGAATTCAAATACAAAATAAAACAGTCAAAAAACAAAAAATTCAACATATTTTTATTTCCTTTGTGCTTTTGGAATTGTGTTGCAATCGGCGAAAATAAAATTCTTCACACTTCTCGTTTAAAAGCTTTTACGTTGCCCATACAGCTATTCTTTGGATGACAGTTTCGTTGCGCTATTTCCACTTTATATATATATAAAGGGTGACTTTCGAAAATTTTTATCTTCCTAAATTATGAAAAACCCAGCTTGTTTTTCCTAATTTCTAATTATAAAGGATAATCTTCAGACTTAGCTTTCACTATTAAAGCTATACATATCTACGCACTTTGTTTTTAGGGAGTGATTGCAAGAATGCTTATGTCTTGAAATATTGAAATATATTATTTCAAATGTAGTAATGTATACTGAAAGATAAAAAAAAAAAGTAGAAATGTGACAAGAGGGATAATAAGGGTAGTTTACATTTTTGTTACTTACTACTCTTGTTTTCTGTCGCAACTTTCACTTGAGTCTTTTGGACTGACCAGTATACATTATTCTAAACTGAATCTATGTAATGTTTATTTAATTCTCATGTTGTGAAATTTGACTGTGTTACTCAAGAGAAGTGAGCCATAGTTATGGTAATGCATTTTTTCGATAATCAGCTAAGTAGACTTTATTTATTTGTTTTAATCAGTTGGTTTCTTTATATATTCTGTCTACTTAGTCACTTATCCTTCCCATCATGTGATTGTTTGTTACTGTATGGACCAGATTAGTGTCAAATATTATTTAATATAAAAACTTTTGTTTTCAGACTAGACTGTATTATCTCACATGATTTAAATTCATTTTATTGTAACCATCTGTATCGTTCACACTAGATATTTAAAGCCAAAGATTTGTTATTGAGACGAAACAGTGGTAGTGATTGTTTTAACCTGAACCTGTCCAACTATTTTAAGTTTTTCATTTTTTTATACATTTGTTGGCCTTTATTTCTGTATTTATATATGAGCTAATCATATATCATCATTGTTTGTTCTAAAATGATTTATTAAAATATTTTTGTTTTTATTTTAATTTTATTAATATAGCAATTCATAGAACAACAATTGCCATATGATAAAGAAAAAATAATAATTAGCATCATTAGACTTTGAATAAACATACTTTAGAGCTTACTTTGAGTTTTTAACTTAAGTTAAAATTTTGGAACATGTACCGATTTATAGACTAGAGCGATGTTTGCGTTATCGACACAGTTATATTGAGGGATCTACCATACATATGACCACATAATTGCTGCTTAGGTTGAGGGGTTTACATAGTGCACATAATTTACCTCATATTTCTTAATAGTAACCGCCACAAGAACATTGAGAGAAACGTAAATGTAGCCGCCTTACTCTGACGGTTTCTCGAGGAACGGTGTCGCGGACTTTTTTAGACTAGGTTTCATGCGTTCGTTTAATCTCTAACCCGCTTAATTAAAAAAAAAAAAAAACTCACCAGAGGTATTCCTCTGGAACAAGGCTTGCTGCCTAATTTAGCCTATCTTGTACCACTTATAAACATTTGCACCTAGGCGTCACGTTGATGCCAGCCTTTCGAACCTCGGCCTCGACAGATTCGGAAAACAAAAATCTCAATCTGTATGCTGACATACATGTTTTATCCTTTTCTTTTGATTTTCTACCAATGGCTTATTCAAGAAATTAATTGAACCTCTCAATCTTTTTCTCGAATTGAGTTTGATAATTATGATTATGATTAACATTGTATTAGGTCGGTTTAAATTAAGGTAAGTATCTAGCTTTATTAAAAAAATGTTCTTACCTTTTATGTCGTTAAGTCTTATTATCTCTTCCAACATTATTTTATTATCTTGCCTTGCTTCAGCTAAGGAAAATCATAATCAAGATTTTTAGATTTTAAGACAAACTAAAAAGCAACCCCTAAATAAGTTAATTAAGGAACATGTTAAGTCATATTTCAAACTTTTCAAGAGAATCAAAAGCTATGAACTACAAACTATCAACAACATAAACACCACCTTTGTTTACACAAAACATAATTATGTTCCGAAAATGTTATTGCATTGTTATACCAACTGACGACATGGTACATTTAGAACAAATATAAACTAAAACTAGTGTTCAGTGTGAGTATTGTAAAACTCATAATAGTAAATAATCATGTATACTAAAGCATACAGATTCTCCATTCTCTTGTTTGTTATTGTTAAAATTACACCAGGGGAGTAGCTAGGTATTCGGGGGCTTAGGGGGATTGAACTCCTTGGGGTCCCTTGCAGTTTGACATTCGACATCATGACATGAGATAATGTATTATAATATATAAGCCTAAATTCAAATTGGTACAGTATTTGTTACTCTTTCACATTAAGGTCATTCTGCTAAGCCTTTCTTGCGTCATTGTACTCCTAAAATAGTTTTTGAAAATGATCTCTCACATGACGCAATGTAAGAGGCATATGTTAGCAGTATTCGGATAGTGATAGCAAGGTTTGAGCACACATGATTACCATACGAAGCCAACTTCCTAAATATGTCAAATGGTGATTTTGAAAGTGGTTTGTTGATGAAAAGTGCTAGTAAATCAATGAAATAATTGAAAAGGCTGTTTGTCTATTTCATCATACAAACAGGAAAAGTAACACAGTTGTTCATCAGCATGTCTTCATCAATAGAATCTACGAGATGTCTGTTTTTTAAGAAAAAATCCCACATGTTTTCCAGCCTTACTTCATCCCCATATAAGGTATGTCGAAAATTGTTTAATTAACAGTTCTATTGACAGTCCTACATTAGAACTCAATTCAAGTCTTTTCTTTCTTATGGTCGTTTTTCCTCCATAAAATCCATAATATTCACTACCTTCTTTTGTTGTTCTTTTTAAATGGATTGAATTACCAGTTTCGTCCATTTCTCGTCATTTTTAAGAAAGCATGAAAGGGTTTTAATTTCTTCAGCAGCTTCTCAAATGTACAGTTCAGACTTTATTATTTTATTCCTATTTTATATTTATCGGATTTGACCTGAATTCAAAATAAGCAATACATTCATAATTGTCAACTTTATGAAGAAGATTCTAGTGTCCATTCTTTCAGTAAATGATTGATTAAGTTTCTCCAACAGCTTGATGATTTTGTAGAGATTTATGGAAACTGTTAACGTAGTTTCTTTGCTTGTGGATCACTTTGTATTGCTCTACTTTTTTTTTTTTATTTCGGATTCTATATTCTTTCTGTTTAGCCCATCCATGTGATGAATTAGAAAAAAAAAAAGGTGAACAATTAATGTACAGTTCCGAGAAAGGTGGCAATCGCATGATCTATATTAGCAAAATGAAGAGCTGTCAGGTTCAGAGAGTGATTATCACAGTTCAGAACTCTTCCCTTTGGATTTATGTCTAAGAGACGTTTATGCAAGCCAGACCGACGACCACTCATTGTGACTGTACATATCAAAGTTTAGTCCAATGTCTTTAAGAGTTTTCAGTGTTAATAATCCTGTACATATGTTTACATTCAAGTATTTTTGCCTGCATTTTAATCGATGTGTCTGTAGTTTTATGTGCAAGTGTAGGTTTTCAAATTCTAAAACCCACTAGACACCTCTAACAGCCTAATCTTAACCCACTTGCACAATTAAATTTCCATTTTTTTTTTAATTTTAAAGTTAAAGGATAAGCTTTATGCATGTATTGATAGATTATGCATAGACATGAGTAATCGTATACATTTTATTAATCTATTCTTTCCGGTTGCTATGGAGATGGTGGGCATTTTGAAAATAAACAACGTTTACAAAAATCGTAAAATATTCTAAAGTACTTCATTTCATTTAAATTTCTTGATAGCACCTTATAGATGTTTCATTGCCATAGATAACTGGTTATTTTTTTAATATCTGTTTAGTTTAAATTGTATGGAATTTTTATTTGACCTTTGTTCATTCATTTTTCACCTGGGGTGACATGAGTATTTATCTATTTTCATGAAAACTATTCAATTAATTCATAATTTATATAACCTATTACCTCATATATTCTTTTGACAAACTACATGTGAAAATGTTTTAGCCTATCTTATATAAAAGCAAAGATTTTAAGATTCTGGTCGAAAAGATGCACCTAAAAAGCAATAATTGGGAAAAGCGCGTTTAAAGTTTTTAAAATGGCAGAAAACATTTATTGGACGTATAAAGACGCAACATAAAAGAATTTTTATATTAATCAACATATCGGATACTAAAATAAATACAAACTATTCATTAAAAAGTCCTAGTTGATATCTTAGGCAGTCTTGAATCTCTGCTCGGTGCGGTTAGTTTTTATTCAAGTTTTCCCTTCCGTACACTAAAGATTTTAATCTCTCCTAAATAATTGTAATTTAACATTTTCCCCTGTGAATCAAATATTTCTTAAGAGAATTTGTAAAATGTAAAAAAAAAAATCACATTGATGCCAACAAGTTAGTTATTGAAAGCCAAAATGCTTGGTATTTCGCAGCTGCATGAGCAGTCAAACAGTTTTTAGCGTAGCAAAAGTCTGAGTTATGGCATCTCTGCTAAATGAGGGAATGAAAAGGCTCATTGTTATTTTGAGCTCTAATTTTAGCATTGTATTAACAGTTCAATGTCTGTAAGTCTTTTACTGATAGGAAATAGTCTTTTCCTATTTGAAAGTGATGATCTGGTTGTTCTTTTTGTTATGGCTGCTTCAGTGTCACTGATATTTTGAAGAGATAACAAGATGTAGTCTCATATGGACAAAATCTGTGATTGTGATCCAGGTCAGAACTTATCATTTAAGGGGAGGTATCCCTGAAAATCTTATTTTTGTTATTTCTAAAGCTAGGCCTTTGAAAATTGGTATGGTAACATATAATGATATTCTAAAAAAAATAATGCTGAAAAAAAAAGTTTTTTTAAAATGATGGTTGCCATGGTAACTGTGATAGTAAGTGTATGTGTTTTGTATGGCTAGTAGAGCAGTGTGTGTGCCTGTGTATGAAGTGACCGGCTGACCTTAGAGTGCATGGTTGAGTGAACAGCATGGAAAGTGTGTAAGCCTGCGCGGTGTGTAAGGAAGGCAGAATGAATAACAGGATGATACTGTGAAGTAGGAACGAAAATAAAAGTGAATGATTAAAATCATATTGTTCGACTTAATCATTTAAAGAGTGACTATTACATGGTGTCAGATGGACCGACTCCACCCCCCACAAACGCTGGAATTAAATAGAAACTTAGCAGAAAATTGGAAAAGATTCAAGCAATCCTTTCAGATCTATACGATAGCAAGTGGACTGGATACAAAAAGCAAAGAAGTACAGTCTATGACATTATTGCATGTAATTGGTCATGAAGCAGTGCAGGTCTATAACACTTTCCAATGGACGGATAATGAGTGTAATGATTGTGAGATTAGCAAGTCTTTCCACACACTTCAGTGCATTCTTACTAAGTTCGAGAAGTACTGTCTACCAAGAAAAAATGTTACCATAGAAAGACATGTTTTTTTCCAGCGATCTCAGCAAGAAGGAGAATCATTTGACAGCTTTATCACTGACATCAAACTCAAGGCAAAGACATGTGAGTTTGATTTTCTTAAAGATTCCCTAATAAAAGATAGAATAGTTGGTGGCATAAAGAATGAGCACACACGAGCAAGACTTTTGAGAGAACCAGATCTAGACCTCAACAAGGCAGAAAATATATGTCGGGCAGCTGAGGCAACTGAATGGCAGCTTAAGCTCATGAATGAAGAAAGCGGAGCACAAGTTGTGAATACAAATAGCTTTAAAAAAAACAAAAGGAAATGTGAGTTGTAGCTATTGTGGCAAAGAACACAGACCACGTCAGTGCCCAGCTTATGGTGAGACATGTCACAAGTGCCATAAAAAAGGTCATTTCTCGTCGGTGTGCAGATCAAAGCCTGTAAGTATAGTGAAGTCAGAAGGTCAACATGACTCCACTGAGGAAACATTTTTCATCGGCAGTATTGGCTCTCATAGTTTAAGCAACGAATGGAACTCAGTCATTACTGTTGAAAACAAACAAGTCACATTAACTTTGGATACGGGAGCACAAGTCAATATTCTCCCATACAGAATCTTCAAGCAATTAAAAAGAAAGAAGCTCCTCAAATCAACATCCAGACTTACTACTTACAGTGGAGAAAGATTGAAGGTTGTTGGCAAAGCATACATTTAATGTACTGTTAAAAGCAAGACAGCCATAATAGAATTTCAAATTGTAGAAACCCATTCAAAGCCAATTATGGGTCTACCAGGCTGCCAACAAATGAATTTAATCAAAAGAGTTGACTTTATAGAGGATGATACACTCTCAGGCTACGAAGATGTATTTACTGGCTTAGGCTGCATGGAAGAGGAATATACTATAAAGGTCAATTCCAACATTAAACCTGTTGTACACGCAGCAAGAAAAGTCCCAGCGGCATTACGTGAGGAATTAAAAAGGAATTAAGAAGAATGGAAGATGAGGGTGTCATTGAAAAAGTAGATAATCCCACCGCATGGGTCAACTCACTAGTAATTGTTGAAAAGAAAGGAGGCGGATTAAGGATTTGCCTAGACCCTAGAGACCTCAACAAAGCCATTCAAAGAGAACACTACCAATTACCTACCATAGAAGAAATAGCTAGCCGACTGAGTGGCAGTCAAATGTTCACGGTATTAGATGCCAACTCTGCCTTTTGGCAAATTAAATTAGACAAGAAATGTACCGATCTTACAACTTTTAACACGCCTTTTGGAAGATACAAGTTCCTTCGTCTACCATTTGGACTAAACTCTTCAGCAGAAGTGTTTGCGAAAAGATTCCACCAAGCTTTTGACAATATACAAGGGGTTGAGACATACATGGACGAAATACTAATAGCAGGTAGAACTATAGAAGAGCACGACAATAGACTTAGGCAAGTTCTTGACATAGCAAGAAGGAGAAGAATAAAACTGAAGCCGTCCAAATGTAGCCTAAGAGTGCAACAAGTCAAGTTTGTAGGGCATATCATTACAATTAGTGGTATAAAGCCCGATGACTCAAAGATTGAAGCAATACAATCCATGCCATACCCTACAGATCGCAAGGAACTAGAAAGATTTTTGGGTATGATTAATTATCTTGGTAAATTCTTACAGAACTTGTCAGAAATAACTGCCCCATTAAGGGATTTACTTAAACAAGACAACGAATGGATATGGTTGGAACAACATCAGAAGGCTGTTGATTGTCTGAAGAGTTTGATCACAACCGCCCCTGTTTTAGCCTTTTATGATGTTTCACAGCCAGTCAAGTTATCTGTGGATGCTTCACAGGAGGGACTTGGAGCATTATTAATGCAGAATGAAAGGCCGGTGGCTTATGCTTCAAGGTCGCTAACAGAATGTGAAAAATAATATGCCCAGATTGAAAAGGAAATGCTTGCCATTGTCTTCGGAGTGGAACATTTCCATTATTATGTCTATGGAAGGCCAATAAAGATTGAAACAGACCACAAACCTTTGGAAGCGATTATCAAAAAGCCTTTGGCATCTACACCTCCTAGACTTCAGCGGATGCTTCTTCGTTTAATGAAATATGAAATACTGCTGGAATACAAGCCAAGCAAAGAAATGTCTATTCCAGACACGCTCTCAAGAGCATCGTTACCTACAAAATATCCCTCAAGTGATGACTGGGATGCACAAGTTCATCTCATCGTCAATAGTCTACCCATTTCAGATGAATATATGAACATTTTTCAGCAGGCCACTGCAGATGATGCTGTTTTAAGACTGTTAAAGAACCAAATTATGATAGGTTGGCCAAACAAGAGAGCTGAAATTCCACTAGAAATTCGAGCATATTCAGGATTCACAGAAGAACTTAGTGAAAGCGGTGGTTTACTTTTTAAAGGAGAAAGGTTAATAGTACCAAAAGTATTGCAGAAAGAAATGCTTCAAAGACTGCACCAAGGTCATCTTGGGCGCGATAGATGTCTTGTTACAGCTAAGGAAGTGTTCTTCTGGCCGGGAATGTCAAAGCAGATTATAGACATGGTATCTACCTGTGCAGTGTGTAACGAACACCAGAAGTCCCAGCAAAAGGAGCCATTGTTACCCCATGATACTTCTGTACTTCCTTGGGAGAAAATTGGAGCTGATATTTTCGAGTATCTTGGTAAGAACTATTTACTTCTTGTAGATTACTACAGTAAATTCTTTGAGATAAACCTTATCCCAACACTAAAATCTTCAGATGTGATCATACATATGAAATCACAATTTGCTCGACATGGTATCCCAAGGGAAGTAATTAGTGACAATGGACCCTCATTTGCTTGTGAAGAATTTCTCAATTCTCTATAAGCTGGGGATTTAAGCACATTACGTCTAGCCCCAGGTTTCCACAGTCTAATGGTATGGCAGAACGTGCCATCCAAACAGTGAAACAGCTTCTAAATAAAGCTAGAAAGTCGGGTCAAGATCCATATATGGCCCTTTTGCAATTTCGAAATGCTCCATGCCCAGATGGACCTTCGCCTGCACGGCTGCTAATGGGCCGCCGTCTGAGGACAAATCTACCGACAACTGAGGCCTATCTCAGACCTCAAATCCCAGATAAAAAAGAAAATGCTTGGAAAACAAGAAAAAGTAATCAAGCAAAATATTATGACAAAACGGCAAGACGCACTGAGCGACCACACATTCAGGTTGAGAGCAAAGTGTGGATGCAAAAGAAACCTGGTGATTTATGGGAACCAGCAGTGGTCATCTCAGAAGCGGAGACCCCAAGATTCTATTGGGTAAAAACACCCAATGGGGTAACATATCGAAGAAATAGAAGAATGTTAAGAGACACATGCACAAGATCAGGGATCATGCCTGATATTTTTTAAAATGGACACCCCAGAGACAAACATTGGTGCTTAGCCTACGCAGCCAGAGAGGGTGAGCGAAGCAAGCATGCAGGAACAGACTACCACTACCGATCCGCCGCCAGTGATAACTCGATATGGAAGGCAAGTTCGGCCACCAGTACGTTATCCTGACGCGGATAATTAGATACATGTTTTTTATTGTTATTCTATTTTGATATGACTAATGTCTCTATTTGTAAACTTAAACTCATGTTTGTTCACTACACCTTTTATGGTTTATATTGTTGCTATTGATAATATTATTGATTTGAGCATTCTGTTGTTTATTCAGTTTACTGATTTATGTTTAAAGTAAGACAGAGAAATCATTTGTATAATTGAATAATGACTGAATGCTTTCAAGGAGGGAGATGTGATAGTAAGTGTATGTGTTTTGTATGGCTAGTAGAGCAGTGTGTGTGCCTGTGTATGAAGTGACCGGCTGACCTTAGAGTGCATGGTTGAGTGAACAGCATGGAAAGTGTGTAAGCCTGCGCGGTGTGTAAGGAAGGCAGAATGAATAACAGGATGATACTGTGAAGTAGGAACGAAAATAAAAGTGAATGATTAAAATCATATTGTTCGACTTATTCAGTTAAAGAGTGACTATTACAGTAACGGCGGCCTTATTGTTTTTTGTGTACAAATTAAAACTCAGAATTTTGTAAAAACTATTGATCAGAATTACATGATATTAAATTAAAACATAAAAGATAAGGATTCTCTAAATAGCATCAAGGCTAAAATTATATATTTAAGTATTTTTAATTTTTTACAAATTTTTGAATTTTTAGTATATTTTTTACATAAAAAATAGGAAAAATATTAATTAAAATTTTTTATTAAAAAAAAGTAAATAAATTTAAAAAGAAAAACTCTTTGATCGAGTAAAGTAAATTATGTCCTTAAGAAGTGTTTAAAATTTCATCAAAATCAATGAAGTAGTTTAGGAGATATTCTTTGTAAAGTATAGTGACATTTGCAAAAACTAACATTCTGAGAAACATGAGTTTAAAGAATATATTTTATTTAGAATTTGTCTACAATGCTGTCATAACAATTGCCTAAAACATGTTTTAGGCACAGAATTAAGCAATAAAAATGATTGTATTGTGATGATAAATGATTGCTCTACTTAATAGGGTTTGTTGCTGAACATATATGTGTCAGACGCGAATAGCCCAATTTTTCTGTAAAGGAAATTACAAAAGTCATTTCTCTATATAAAATTCAACCACAGACCTATATATACTACAATAAATTTACGTTTTTGATTTCAAGTTTCGATTTATTTAGTGGTTACTGTTTTACTATTGCATACCAAGTATTAGAGTTTAGAAAAACCCAGTTTCTTTTCTTGTGCAATACTACATATCATTTTTCTGTTAGTATGTCCTATATTTAGATCTATAATCTAATTCTAGTCTAGATCCATATATAAAACTCGAATAGATCTAGTAATAGTATAGATTCTATCCTATGCTATTCCTATAGTCATTTTTTTATTAGAATAAAGTATAGATATTAATAAAGACTAAAGTTGATTAATTATTAGATTATTATACATAGACATAGGACATATATCTAATAATTTAGGCTACCGTAATACATTTACCTTAATCTATACTTAAATTAATGTACTTAACTAGATCTATAGATCTATCTATAATTTAGTCAATCTAGATCTATACAATATTCATTATAATACTTCTACTTATTTAATAAGTTATTACTTAGACTTAGATCTATTATAGTTTATAATAGATTTACTTTTCAATACCTAGACCTAATAAAAAAAATTGCTAATGATTTCTAATGACTGATTTTTTTTTATAGTAGGCCTAATAATAGGCCTACTAGATCTAGGTCTAGACGTTACTTAAATCTAGTCTAAAATAATGACTGTCTAAGACTCGAGATGATTGAGACTTTCACATACAGATGTTGTAATACGGTTAATAATGTCGTCTAAATGTCGGCGGGCAAAAACCAAGGTTAGGAGGATACTTATTAGGGAACTCTTGTATGCTGATGATGCAGCATTGTATCTGACTCTGATATTCAGCTCCAGACCCTGGTTTACAAACTATCTGCTGCTTGCCAGAAGTTCGGCAACCTGCAACCGCAGCTGTGTATCAAGGATTGGCCTCTTTAGCCACACAAGAAGTTGCAAAGGGTAAACATCGTCTCACGAGACGTAAAATGCCACAGAGAGAATGTCGGCTGAAAGTAAACTGTATTCATATATAAAATTCTTTTTTTTTTGTACTAAAAAAAAATAGGTGCCGGTACTCATGATAGATTGCCTAACTTTCAACTACTAATAAATTAACAATTAACGTTGAAATACTATATAAGTAATATTTTTTCCCGACATTGAAAAAAGGTGCCGGTACAAGTACCGGTGCGTACCGTCACAAAAATATATGTATAACTCAATCTTCTTTCATT
This sequence comes from Biomphalaria straminea, assembly GCA_021533235.1. Classification (NCBI taxonomy): domain Eukaryota; kingdom Metazoa; phylum Mollusca; class Gastropoda; family Planorbidae; genus Biomphalaria; species Biomphalaria straminea. Next base: position 1,122,001 of record JADKLZ010001913.1, read on the forward strand.
TACATTTTTTTTACGGGGGTTATTGCTACTTAATACATTGATACCGGATCGATTTATATAAGGCCTAAGTATACAAGCAGGATGTCAAGCATTGGATACATTTATTTTTTAATTAAATACAAAGTTTTATGGAAGAGGCAATCATGGGCGCCCGCAGGGATGTGCCTCAGAATTCTGAGTAGTCACGTTTTAGCCGTGGGTCCGATCTGTGCACTCCGGTCTGATTGCCCAGGCGAAGGCCGCCCTTTGGTCACAGACCGGAGTGCACAGATCGGACCCACACGGTAGAGTTAACACCAACCTACCGGTTAAATAAAATCTGTTTAGCAGAAAAAGGTCTAGTGCCTCCTGACCTGCTAACAGAAAACTGGGATCTGTGCTTGAGTGGTCAGACGCACATTATTTTTGTTTAGGGTTAGGTCAGGTTAGGGCGGCAGAAAGGCAGCAGCAGCAGGAAGGATGCAGCGGTCCCAGCTGAAGTGGAGGTGTCTCGGAAGGGCAGTCCGAGAAGTCATCAGCTCCTCCCTGACAGCAGAGGTATCACCCCAGCGGCTGAGAGATGTCACCCCAGCGCCTCCTGACCAGCTAACATAGACAAATGGTGCAGAGTTGGAAAAGCCTGGCTAAAATACCCAAGCTAACTAGGTCTTTCGGTTGACCTTGACCGGAGCTAGATTAAAATAATAATTACATGAAATGAAATTTAAAAAAATAGACAAACCAAAATGTCTGACGATTGGAACGTGACAGGGGGGTGCAAGTGCACCACAATGTACTTCCTTGCGGACGCCAATGCGTTCTTGATTCAAGAGTTAAATAAATTAATGTTCAGAAAAAAATTGCGCATCGTCTTCTAATTATAAATCTAAAGGCCTATCATTGTTAGTTCCCGAACAAGTAATGCTTCTACTGAAGTACAGTTGTAAAGACATGCTTATTTTAACTAAAATAGGCAAATCTGTAGTTCATGTCCGACCATGTATGATTTATTATAGGCTTGCAATTCTTTGCACATTTGTCTATATTTGCACATAGATTTAGTTATTATGAATGCCACAAGGTCGACTTTGACAGACATTCTTATGGTGATCTAACAGAAGGCAGGAGATCCGCTTGTCTTCCACTGCTAAGGTACACTGGTGTATGTAAACGCGACATAAAGCTCTTCAAAGTCGGCACTAACAGCTGGAAAAAAATTGGCACTGGATAGATCCACAAGAAAAGTAACCTTTAAAAGAAAGTCCAGGATTGCAGACGCCAAGCACAATAGAAGTAGAAATAATGGTGAAAGTACAAAGGATTGGCCTCTTTACTCACACAAGAAGTTACAAGGAATAAAATCATTTAAAGTTTAAAATCACTAAAAAAATTTTTTTTATTTTTTTTTGTTCATGAAATTGTGTATCGAAAAATGCCGGGTACTTGAAATAAGCTAGTACTAAAAAAACAACACAGATCTTGGGTAAAATACTCATCAAATAAAGTACTGTAAATGTGTACTTTCCCGCGCTATTTTTAACTCTTTTTCTTTTTATAGCCTCTATCTGGTTTGATCTCAACCACCCGTATTTTTGTGCATAATTTTTTTCTCTATCAGGCACACTTATTATAATATCATAATAATGTCAGTTTAATTTATAAAGAGAACTGAAAAATGCAAAGTTATATAGGGGAAAAAGCCACTTCCGGCCCAATAGTTTTGAAAAACGATACGAAACGAAACTAGCGCAACAAACCCTATTATGTTATTAGTTAAAAATCGATATCCTAGACCTAAAACTTGATTTTCTCTAGGGATACCTCCCCTTAAAATACGTGAGCCCAATGCATCCATCTTCATCTTTTGTTTATTCGGAGCACTTTTGGCGCAGAGCTTAAAAATAATAGTTTATTTTTTTAATTTTTTTTTACATTTTTGGATTTACAAGTCCATGATTTGGACCTTTATACTGTGTGATGCACACAGGTTCTCATTGAAGCAATGTGGACAACAACATGGAAATCATTGTAGTCAACTGCATTGAGTTTATCATAGTGTACATGAAATCTTCAGGTATCATCTAGATATGTATCTAGTAAAGGCTTTAGACTTGAGGGTTATTTTTCTTTCAGCAGCACTTGCAGGTAGTATTATTGAAGCTTCAGAAGATGTTGATCTAGTTGTATTCAAAACAGGGCTACAAACAAGAAAAAAATACAACATTTTAATAAAAGAAATGATAATAATAATAACAATGGTCTGAAAGTAAACAACTGGATTCTAGCTCTAAGTAGGCCATTAAAATTAATTCTTTATGAATGAAAATATTTCAAATTTGTACAACTCTACAGATTGCATTTTAGGAATTGTGTATTATAATAATAATGAAATAAAAAAAAAAACTAGATCTATAATAGAGATATAGTATAGCAAGTAAATGTAGGAAACTAAAGAAAATAAAAAAGTTCAAGTCAGTTTTTAGTCAGTAGGCCTACAACATGAGTCATACAGTGTGGATCTAATTTGCTATAGAGACTATGCTCTAATTCTAATCTAGGCCCAAACAAAGAATCTATATATATAATCCTCAAAGAAAGTTCGGGACCCACTGTGGTCGCATATGTTGTAGTATTTTTTATTCATGAATTCACTTATAACAAGTAAATGGGAAAATCCCATGGCGCAGCATGGTGTGAATGGAAATGGTGTATCCAAATCCGCACTATTTTCATTCACAAAATAGCATAGACATAAATAAATATAGACTGGAAAAAGGAATTAACTTCATGTAACTTGATTTAATAATTTATACACCTAAAAAATTAGCACGGGTCCAATGTAAGTGCGGGACCCACTGCGGTCGAATATGTTGCAGTGCCTAAGGCCTGCCCTGGTAATTAGCGGCGTATGCTATGCCGCCGGTCGACTAGTAGATCTATAAAATTGAAACCCTTTATTTCTAGATACACATATGGTCTATTAGTATAGTCTCTAGATCTAGTACTCTTGTCTTTTGTAATTAAAAGTCAATTATAATAGTCTATTATATTTCTAGTTTGAGTGACTGAGGCGACTGAGTCATTTTTCAACACATAAGGGTCTAGTTAATAAACAAATATAAACTCTAGATCTAGACTTACCTTTCTAATTGTGCATTGTTTTAGAAGCGTATCATCCATATAGACTTTGAATGGCGTTTCCTTCTTCGAAACAAAAAACTTTTCTAGGAATTTCTGAGTTTTAATATTCGAGATTGATACAAAAGTAATGATGGACTTTCCAATTTTTACAAACGTACGCAAGTTCAAATCATATGCGCATGCGTGCAAACTTGGTTGTCAATGTGGCTTTTTCAGTGCGCATGTGTGTATGTACAGTTACCAGTGTTGCTTATTCAGTGCGCATGCGTAAATATGGCTTTAGTGGGTGTGTATATGAACATGAAGGGAAAAAAACCGAGGTTGTGACGTATTTTGAAAGTTATTAATAGGACGATTTATTTATAGAATGAGACACCATGTACACAATGGGAACTAGAAATGTAAAACTTCGTATCGATAAAATTTATATGAAATGAGCCTGTAAATAAGTGTATCAATTTAGGTTACAAAATGTTGATTGTTTACAAGAATATCTAAATTGTGTTTACACATACACTTTTAAAATTAAAAATTGATGTATAAAACATAGTTTTTATAATATTCTGATAGAAACTTTGTATTCTACACATTTTTAACTAATGAAAACCAACAATAATAATAATTATGTTAATAATCGATATTTGTTACCAAAATCATTGTTTTTCCACTGTGCAACCTACTTAAGTAATGTAGGGCGATTTTTTAAATGTCAAATCCGAAACATTATTTACATACAAAAAAAAATATTATCTGTTATTTTTTTATCAACCGAATTCAATGTAATAAAAAGTCTAAAACCTGTTTTTCAAAAAAAAAAAAATTCTAGTATTTTTTTTTATTTTATTTTAAAATCCTGAACAGCTTTTGTCTATATTTTTGAAAAAAAAAACATTAGACATAAATTTGTTTTAAGTTAAAATACGGAACAATTGGAAATCTATAATGAAACTATAGTGATATATTGCTCAAGGATACAAAGGTAATGTAATCAATGTTTATATTTCTAATACTCGTTTTAGATATTATGTTTTTATAAAACAATATACGAAACAACTTCAAATTTTTTTTTGTTAGTTCCTAGCACGGAAATTACAAGTATTATTAGTTAGAAGAGCAAAAAAACATTCGTTAACATTGATTTGATTTTCACAAAAAAACATCCTTTTCAATGTATTATAGATACTTAAATCTATGGCAATGTTTTGGAAGGAACATTAAAGGTTAAAGCAGATTTTCAATAGCGTTTAGCGTTGCTGTTTTTTTTTTTTTTTTTTGTATAAACGTGACGGACAGACCGACCAACAGACAAACCGCAAAAAATAAGCGATTTTTCAGGTGTCGCTAATGTTGTGAAAAAATAACTTTAATATTATTATCAAAACTTGTATTTTTACACTTAATTTAAAAAAAAACTTACCCATTATTTCTTGAAAGATATTAACTTGCGAAGGGATGTGTCCTGTATTACTATTTGGCCCTAATATATGTAAAAATAAATTTAAAAGTAACACTTTTAAAACCATATCCTTGATACTGTTAATTCAAAGATACAAAATGTAAATCTTGCAATTGTTGAAATGTCTTCACGAAGCTAATAATTACAATATTTATAATTAATATTGTTTAAAGTCTGTGAAAAATGGATATATTAACATGAATTTATCTGTACAATTTTTTTAAATAGTTTCAACTATTTTTTTTAATGGTACTGCTTGTTATTTAAATTTTAAATATTCATTTTCGTTTATTGAAATTAAACAATTTTCTTATAGCAAAATAAATGTTGGATTATCTATTATATAAATGTGTACATGTCTTTGAAAAGCTAAGTATTACCTTTAACATTTTTCGGATTATCTGCTATTAAAGATTGTGTAGACTCCTCAATAGGCGTTTCACCTGTAAATATATAAAAAAATAAAAATAAAACATGTTTTCGAACATTATAGTTTGTTATTAAGCTTTCATATTTTCAATTCATTTTTTTAAAAAGGAGATAAATGCAACTATTTGTATTGAAATATTTTAGCAGTCTTTAGCAAAGCAATTAATTATATTTTATTTTGAAAACAATTTACGTTAAAATTTTAAGGTATATGACTAAAAATGAGAAAAATCACAACTGATTGTAGTTGGAATATTTCCATGAAATAAACTGATTTGTATAAAAAAATGGTTGTATTTTACAAATATACAAATAATGGAAAAGTGACATTTTTTCATTTCTGACCATTCTCTAACCTTAGATCCACCTTAAGTTATGTTACATTTTCCTTCAGCATTTTCAATATTTAAAAATACTCCCGCAAGAATGTATTTACATAATCGACAAACAAACAATGTTACAAAGACAGTTTGTGTGGAAACACAAGCTTAAAATCGTACACGAAGTCGTCCACCAAGGCAAGTTTCAATATTTTCAGAAAGAACATCCGAATAAAATTATATCAAAGACAAATGACAAATAAGAATGCAGAATGTAGTGTCCCAGTAATCCTTAGCCATTATGCCTCTTTTCTTTGCCTCTTTTTGGGATACGTTGTATATTAGTAAATAAATAGTAAATAAAATGATCTTTATAAAATTATTAATTGTCTTAAATTTGGTCTGATTTATAATTCATACTAATTAGGTTTTTTTCTTTAAAAAAACTGCTTGCATAAGTGATTTTTTAAAATTAGATTTTGAGCTTTAGAAAAAAAAAAGTAGCCGTTGCATCAGAACTTTGAATGATCTAAATTATTGTGATGTCCGATTTTCATTTTCTCTTCTACATTCTGAGATCTAAAAGGGACGGACGGACAGGCAGACAGGCCACACAAAACTAATAACGTCTTTTCCCCTTTCCAGTGCCGCTAAAAAGAGGATTCGGATTAGAGAATAAGCCTTCACAAAACATTTAGATCAATCATAAGACCTCAGTCGGTCCAGATTCATATCGAACTTTACATTCACTTTCATCTATCATTTGGACCGCTGGGGCACTACATAAGATCTGTCAACCTTCTTTCTACATTCTTATCTGTAATTTGTCTTTGATATAATTTTATTCCGATGTTCTTTTTGAAAATATTGAAACCTGCTTGAGTGGACCACCTTGGGGGCCGATTTTAAGTTTGTGTTTCTACACAAACTTTCTTTTGTAACCTTATTTTATTTTTTTTCCCTTAGAACTACATAAGTGTTGGTAATTGTAATATTTCTTTAATAGAACTAAAATGAAAATAAAAATTTCGATGAGCGAAAAAAAATATGTATGTAGATTTTGGAAGATAAAATGAAATCTTTTTTTTTTTTTAGACATTGTTAATGTGCAAATCAAAATTGAGTAATATTATTAATTGTAATTTAATTATTAAACCGTTAATAACCATTTTCTATTGTGACTTTCATGCTTATAGTTGTGAAGGCACGTATTATGCTCATTTAAAGGAATCACTCAGGTCCCAGCATATATTTTATTTTTAAAACAATGTAATCATATATTTTTTTCCAAATTAGTTTATGGATCTCTTGTATGCCACAACCACATCTCTGCAATATCGTCTGTTCACTCAGATATTTTAATATTTTACTATTTCTTTCTCCTATTGAAATCAGTCAAACTAGACCTACACAAAACGCCTCCGTTTGATAGAGCTTGACTTAACATTTGACAAAGGCATGTCCTTCGTCTCATTCACTGCACCGACGTAGCCATAAAATGGACATTACATTTACCCTCTGCTTACTTACTCTGCTTACTTAATGAAAGCAATGGTTACGTTTTACAATCTGACCCCTCTTCTCTCAGTTTAAAGGCGTACTTCAGATACTGCCCGCGGCGATTTTTCTTTGATGAAGGCTCTCACTGCCCAGTACAAGGACGCAACTTTCCTGGCTTGCTCTATGAACACCTTCCCAATGAGAAAAAAAGACTCCAGCGAACGAAGGTTTGATAGTCTTTCGATTTGAAGGTGTACATAATAATGTTCATCACTGTTCGGGGTTAATCTTAAATCTAATGAATATTTTTTTTTGATGGCAAAACATTGTCTGTTTGCCCCACGAACATTCTCCCACACCTTCTCTCAACAAGTTTATGTTGAATTTCGTCAATAAGATCATTTTAATTCATTTCCTTCCAAAATCATGTGCAAATTGGACCTAATACATAACTCTGATTTCTAAACTAGAACTATATATATATATATATTGCTAATTAGCTAGAATTGTTTATTTCTCTCGTGATCGCCTTCGAAGATCGACCAAACTCCTTTCTCACATTTCTAGCAAACAGACCGCATCTGCTAACTAAGTTAAATTCCTGGTCAAATCATTAAATGCTATAAAGAGGGGATGCTTTTGTTCTCTGTTCTTCTATTGTTTTCTAGATTATTTATATACATATTGCTAATTAGCTATTATTATTTTTTGATCTCTGATGATTTACCTGTTACCTTAAACCTTCAATAAAATTTACTGTTAAAATTATTTCCTTAGCAGGCAATTATTCTAGCATTTAATTTATTGTACTTTAGATTATTTGTATAGTTACAATATTTAAAAAATATATATTTTTAAATAGTTAACTTCTTTCTAGAAAATGTCTTGAACATTTAATTAACTATGTTTACGTATGTAGCCTGGCCTAGATTTCATTACCGATCAACACCGTTAGCTGAGATTAAGATAAGCTCCATGCCTAATGACACTGAAATCACTTGCCCATATCTTCTATTTCTAAAGATGATTACAAACTTTCCTCCCATCACATACTTTTACTTGTATACTTCATATTTCCTTTGTAATTTAATACACATTGACTGTAAACTTATATGTATTTCTTTGTTATTTACTTATAGCTAGAGCTGTGTCTTTACGTTAAGTTTTGTACACGCGAAATCTCTTAAATAATCCATAGACAAGGGACAGCCAATTCACACACAAACACCCTCTTACCCTTGCTCAAAGCATGGATCTACAATTTAGTAAATGGAGTAGGGATTATCTTTAAAAAAATATCCATGTTGTTTTAAGGCGTTCAGTAAATACACGTCGACTCGAGTATGGATTTTAACACGAGCCCATCTGAGATAAGTAGCCTAGCAAATCTTGTCACTACTTCACACATCTGACATCGTAAGCAGTATAGTAAAAATGATGTATAAAATGTACATACATACAAGGTATTTTTTTCAAGTTTCGTTGACAAGTATAATTCTAATAAATCTAATAGGTTAATAAAAATAATCTTACAAATCTAATAGTTCAGAAAGTAAATAACTATTCCCAGTTTAGATAGATGTATAATTTACATAGTCGTAATAAAAAGTTAGTTGTGGGTAAATTATTACAAGGATTAATCTAATTATGAAAACAAATTTTAAATTTTAATCTTAACTTTACTTCTCCTACCTTTCTGTCCAAAAATGGATTTGATGGAGCCTTCTTTAGAACACTAAAGCTAAGTTGAATAAGTTTTTTAGTAAAAAATGTGCCAATGTTACAATTTCCATGTTTGACCCTATAATCTAGAGATTTTGCATCAAAAATAATATACCGACTGCACTAAAAAATGTCTGAACGTAGCCATTTGAGAAGTTACACTGCAAAGACTTTCATTTAAGCCAATAGAAGGTCTATACTTTTAAAAATATTATGCACTGTAGAGCGACAAGATCTAAGCTGCGGTTTTAGTGGACTGAAGGGGGGCTTACTAAACTTTAAACTCTAATTGCTACTATTCAAATTGGAATTGTTTGTCAAAGGCTCGACCGTTTTTTTGTAATTTACAAAATGTTTTCAAAATAAGTTTGAGTAAATATATTTCCCAAATCATTCAACCGAGCGATGTTTGGTCAAATTCACTTTTTAATAAATAATTTAATGAAAAAATAATCTTTCTACATGCTATCAAAAGCAGTTGACATTTTGTAATAAAATTACAAACCTGCAGTTACATCCTCTGTTACCTAAATAAAAAAAAAAGATTTTATAGAAACTTATATCTCAACATTTGTTTTGGACAGAGCATATAATTGTTGAATTCTAATTATAATACTGATATAAATATGGCAGCGTCATAGGCTGTGTTAGAGATAAACAAAGTTCTTTTCTCAAAAGACCATTTCAGATTTTTCGGGGAGTCCGAGAATAAATAGGGACTGCAAAAAAACATATTATTTTTCGACATTCAGCACAAACTTAACTTATGTCCACTGTTGGTTGATTTTGGATTCTGTTTTTGCCATTTACGTTTTTCCTTGGCAGTTCAATTTCTTTGGTCTGAAATGTATTTCCAGCTGTCCTTTTAATTTATATCCTTCTTTTCTAGAAGAATGTTGTGCTCGGTTATCTCTTATATATCATTTAAAGCAAGTTGGCGCCTAGGCTGGTCTTTTATACGTTTAACGCAGACCACCATTCAGCTCACCAAAAAGTCTCTTATTGTCATACTGTCACAGGCTAGTTTTAGAACCCCTGTGACATGATGTGACATTTGG
>JADKLZ010001913.1:1151605-1180253 GCA_021533235.1 Biomphalaria straminea
GCGTTGACACCAAGCATTACAGCCCTTACATTTTGGTGGCACTTACACATAAATCGTCTCATATACCGGATACATGCCATGATTGTTGTAACTGTCGGACTAAAAGAAATTCCTCTATACCGTTTTGCAGTTTTTTGCATAAATATTGCCATCTGGAATGCGGTATTGCTAACGCATATCCATGATTAAGCTGAAACATGTTTGGCGAAAGCCTTCAAATAGTCTTGCTTGCTTTTGGTATACTATGTATGTCTCAAATCCGTAAAAAAGGTCCAGATAATAAATGTTTGATAGACACTGATTTGTACGCAAGCGGAGCGATTAATTTCGCAACAATCTCGCTTTAAGGAGTCTTCAGGCACTACTCGCTTTAATGAGAAGTTATCATTTTCACTTAAAAGTGATGCCTCATGTTATTTTATGTTTCTTAGATATGATAAGTTCTGGTAAGTTGTATACCACTTTAAAGGGTTATCATTAACGATGATCATTCAGACTGAAGGCATTTAATTGCGTGACTTCTAAATTTATAGTTAAACCAGAATGAAAATTCACTGATCTCGAGCTGGAGATTTATCATGCTTAATGTGGACAGATCAGGGGCACTCATAGACATAAATAAGCTCTATCACGACCATGCCATTTGACTAGTTATATGACAGTAGACGTCAAATGATGAACACATAGCCATATGAGCAAAACTTAGCCTAGATCCATTAGTGCAGTAGCTGCCTTATTTAACATATCGTTACACCCAGAGAAGATCGCAAACAGAGTAAGAGCTATTACACATATTTGCTTCATGTCATTTTCTATTTTCTGTTTTCTTCTCTAGTCGGAAAGATCATTATTTTGTGTAATTGGGTCTTTTTAATGTCACATGAAACTGCTTTAGAATGGGTAAGAACCTATTTAGGTATCTGAGCAAGGTGAAATCATCCATAAGCCATCGCGACTGATGTTAAGGTCCACAAAAGCAGCGTATAATGTTTTTTGTATAGGTTCAGGTTCTTTTATCTCTTTATTTTCCATGCAATCGACGTAAACATATATAATGTAAGATGCACTTCTACTAGCTCGAAAGCCACACTGGCTCCAAGATAACACATTGTCCACTATACCATTCGATAACCTTTCGAGCGAGAAACGTGTAATTATCTTTCTAGCTATTGACAGATGTGTAATGGCTTTATTGCCTATTTGTTTATGGAAAAAAAAAGAACAATATCTTATGTTTAAAGCATGTTCAGTAATATGCTCAATGCGCTATGGACCAATCTTAGTTGTGGACTAGTGAGTAAGGGAGTATCATGGAAATGGTTTTCCGTGCTGCCTTTAGCGCTCAGCAAACAAACCTCTGCCTGAGTCGGATGTGAAACTTCTTCATAAGTAGCCAATGCAAGGTAAAGCGTTCTTATCCTATCAACTACGTTTCCCACTAACCATTGGTCAATTTTACCAGCGCAAAAGTCTATTAAGCTGGGCCATCAAAATGACTCGAAAAAGAGCTTGTCTCACTAGCATGTTCCTGCATGTTAACAGAAAATTCTAGACATAATTTGGTACCCATAATTTTTATTTTGTTTTCGAGCTTTTGGTCTGCAAAGTGTGACAGGAAGCTCTATACAGAGATCTGGCTGCAGTGGCATTATTGTTTGTAAAAATAAAGCAAATGCATTAGTGCTATTTCTTTAGCAGCATATGAATTTTGAAAATAGTTCTCATTCAACAATTCTCTATTGGATTTACTACACTACCACATGGCTTTGGGTGTCACGTCCTGAAATGGAGGTTTCCAATTGTTCCAGTTACTAACATGATCATCGAAAGATCATTGTTTTGGAGAGTTTGAGACCTTAAAAATTACTTTAAATCACTCTTTTACTTTTGCCAGCCAATCAACATTTAGCTTCTTTATCCTAAAATAGACTTTTATCCTAATCATCTTGATGATGATTTTAAGCTTCGTTTGAAAGAGTCGATGTAAATCCCTCCCCCACTATCATTTTAATTAAATTAAACAATTTTATCTTGTTGACAAAAGAGATTTTTTTAACAATCGTATGCTACTTGTGTATGCTGTTACGGATCTGTAACGCACGCTGGTATATGGTGGCGTTAGAAATTCCAAGATCTAACGTCCCTAAAACTAAATTATTTTCAATAACTTATTGTTTTAATAAAACACGTCTCCCAGAGCCCCTTGACAACTAAGGCATTTTCCCAGTGGCGCGTTAGACTGTTAAACATGTACATCTTACCTTAAAGCATTCTGGATATTTGATGCATAGTTCATCTAAAACAAACAAAGTTATAGAAAATTTTATTTTTTTTTTATTTTCTCAAGAGTGAAAAAAAAGTTATGAAACATTATACTTTAGCTTAGAAAAATGTTTGCGTATTACCAGACCTTTGGTAAAAAAAACAATTTTTTATCGGCTGTTACACTAAAATATTCATATTATCTTTTTTTTTTGTTCTCCAGTTTGTGTCCAATGGCGAGATCTACAAAGTGTAAATCTTTGTAAAATGTTTTCCAAGTTTCAGATAAAGATAATAGTCCCAACCTCCGCAAGACGACCTAAGGATGGGAGTGGGCAGCGTTTTTAACCCGAGACCATCGATAAGTCCAAACGACAGTCCAACGTGCAAACGGCACGAACAGGCAGCCAAATAAGGGTATTGCAGACTAAAATTTGTATTTCGTTCTTCTATTTGTCTTACTTCAAATCATTTTCAAAGTCTTACGTTACGTGCAGAACCTTTGTTATATTCTTTTCTTTTAATTAGGATATCACATTTTCAAGATTTGGTTTTTAAAAAAAAACTATCGAAACTCCATGATGAAATAATCGAATTTTGTGAAATAAATAGCTATTTTAAATATAATACTTCATATTTAATAAATGATTTAAAATATTTTAAATTTCCTTTCTTAAATTAAGAATTTCATTATTTGACTGAAAAAAATTAAGTGTAAGTTTAATAATTGTGTTACATATATATAAATTGATACTTAAACTGTGCATTTTACCTTGTATTTGCTCCAACAGTTCTGCGGCAGGTAATAATCTAACTTTTGGATCTTTCAAAACTTGAATCAAACAATGAAACCATCCTTTGTATACAACAAGTCTGTCTAGCAGTAAATAAGCTCCCTCAATAGGTCCTTTTTTCTTCATTTTATATTTAACATCAATCTGAAATATAACGTATGTTTTATGCAAAATATAAACTCATTGTATATTAAATAACAAATTTAATACTAAAAATAGATACAAATTTATTTAACATTTATATATCTATCTATATATTATTTCTCAAAGAATTAGGTCAGACAACAACGAGAAAATAGAAAAGATCCCCTGGCGTACGCACCACGGTGTGAATGGACCCAATCCGCACTATTTCATTCACAAAATAGCATAGCATGCGGCGCAACGCTATTTTGTGAATGAATGTGGTTTATATAATTCTCTTCTCCTCAAAGTTCAAAGGTTCAAGAGATAAATAAGTAAGGGGAAGATCCCATGGCGCACGCATGCGGTGTGAATAGAAGTTGGTGCATCCCAATGCGCACTATTTTGTGAATGAAAGTGGTGTTTACATAATTCTCTTCTTCTCAGATTATTGTCATATTATTAAAAGTATTTCCAGATTATTGTGTCGTTAGACTATTGAAACTAGAACAACAATACACAGATAGAGTATACTTTCAGGTTTCACTTTAGAAAGTACTTTAATTACGCAAATTCGTTCATTAGACATGATTACAAAAGGTAACTCATCTCTCTATTCCTAGATCTAGATCTAGATCTAAATAGTAAAACTTGAATTCAACTCTAAGAAGATTATAGAACTACTCTTCGCAAATATACTTTTATGATTTTGAACATGAACATAGCCTACTAATTATAGTCCATTTAATCAAATTAACATTCAAATTTGTTTTTCTAAACCATTGTTACATGAGTGTAGCTATATTCTTAATATCGCGTAAATTAAGGTCAATTAGCCATTTTTTTTACTCCATTCATAGTATTTTTCATTCATGAATTCAAGCATTCGCTTTACTTATATCAAGCAATTGGGAAGATCCCATGGCGCCACAAGTTGTGAATGGGAAATAATATATCCAAATCCGCACTATTTTCATTCACAAAATAGCATAGCATTTTTTTTTACTTTAAAAAGATTTTAATAATGTCCGGAAATTTCCAGGACTTTTTCGACCGGCGGCATAGCATTTAATAACATTTCAGGAGATTTCCAAGGGGCACCTGGTCAATCAAGAGGCCGCGGGAAATCTGTTATGTTTTATAAAATGGTTCAATTTAATAATTTATACACCTAAAAATAAGCACGGGTCCAAAGAAAGTGCGATACCCACTGTGGTCACATATGTTGCAGTGCCTAAGGCCTGCCTTGGAAAATAGCGGCGTATGATATGCCGCCGGTCGACTAGTTTTAATAATTATGTAAAAAAATACAATTAATTTTATTTTGAATAAACCATTTATATGAATTAAAACGGGAATAATAAAATAAAAAAAAACAAAATATCCTTATACAAGTTATAGAACAATTGCTTTTTTTCTAACAAAATGAATATTAGATTTAGAAAAAATAAACGTTGTGTTTTTTTTACTCCGCCTTAATGCCCCCATTTTCATCACAATAATGAATCTTGGTTAAACAAATGCATAGATGTATAATATAATTTTTAATTTTAGAATTATAATATTCTAAAAAAGTGGTCCCAGCAAGGTCAATAAAAAGGCGACAAAAATGCGATATTGACATTCACGACTGGAAAGCACTACCTCTCGATCGCTCCTCATGACGTGTCGCTGTGAGTCTCGGAGATTTGAAGGAAGAAGAGTGGCCAGGGTGAGAGAGCTCAGAACCAAAAGAAAGCTGAGAGAATCAGGTCTATCTGTAACTGACCAAACTTACCCATTGATATTTGCAGTCATTTTCGAGACCATAAGATTTTAGAAATGTGCTCATCTCTGATCACGAAGAAGGAAATATATTATTATATTCTAAGGAAAGGACTTAAGATCTAAACGTAGAAGACGATGAGCTAAATTTTCTAGAAAAGTAAGACGTTCGTTTAAGATAAATCTTTTCTACTTCTCATGTCATGTTTATTTTATACTTTAAAAAAATAACTCTCAAAAAAAGAGTTTTTCTTTTGTGGCCAAAGAGACGGTAATTTTTTACCTACAATATATATCGTTAAAATTGTCAGAATATCTTAAGAGACAGTTTCCATTTCTGAGTCTAGCTTTTTCCCACACAGGTTTTTAGCGCAAAAAATTTCCACGGAGATGTATGTTTCATGGAAGTATTTTTAAAAGATATTAGAAATGTACTAGTTGTACAACCTAATTAACAAAAATAATACTTCTCGAAGTGGAGAAATATTTTTTTTTAGAATTTTCGACATGACAACTACCGTTAAGTATGATATGTCAGAATAAAAGTTTCAGATAATCTTTATCCATTGTCTTGTAATATAAAAAATAATTTTATAAAAGTATCGTAATTCGGCAACGTCTGTTCGATATCGTAGAACAGCTACAAATGGAATTAGAATGTAGATATAGATCTACCTGACTGAACTTAATTTCTGATTTAGCAATCTTAAGAAAAATATCTACCAGTTCTAGAATCCGAATTTTGAATAAATTAGATGCGATTTAAATTATTTTTACGTGAAAAATACACATAAAATATCTCTTATTTTGTTGTTAAAGTTTAAAAACATGATCTCATTTATATTTAATGTATCAGTGACAGATAGCTTTTAGAAATACGGACCAAATCAAATCATTGCATCATTACATTTTTAAATCTTGGTCAACGCCGACTTTTACCCGTGTTAACAACTAGTATTTTTTCTTCCCCAAAGATATACGTATCTGTTTAAATCAAAAGAATGTTGTTTGAGCTCTTTTGGAGATCAGAGTCAACACACAAAAGTTTTTTTTTTGTTTTTTTTTATACTAATTATAAATTATGTTTTGTAAAATGTTTTACATATTTCGGATGTTCCTTCGGAGTTGAAGATAGTTATTCCTAGTCCAAAACTCCCGCAGGACGACGGGGGATGGGAGAGGGACCATCGATATATCCAAACGACAATCCAGCGTGCAAACCGCTAGACCAGGCAGCCATCGCAAAGCACATGCTTTTAAATTTGTATGAATGTATGTTTGTATCTATGACTGTTTGTGTGTATGAATCAATCAATCTATCAAAATATTTTACGCCCACTTAAGGTATCACTCGGGTCTCTATTTTATATTAATCATTTTTTCTCTTTACTTAGCCCAGATGGCGCTAAGGCACTCTCTCCCTTTCTCTCTCTCTCTAGGCATCGATATATCTTCCTAATCTGACACATGTCTCGCCAGTCTATGCACGCGATTAAGCCCCCTTTCTTATCTGGACAAACATCCTGTGCGAGGTCTTTTTTTTTATAAATTGGACGGAGTTTACCTCTCCTCTCCTTTCACCAGGTGACACCCTCCTAACCCTTCCCATTAGGAAGATACTGGTCACTTCAAAGGATTCATTCAACACTTAGATAGTCTCGCGCTGGAAACCTCTATTGTCATAGGCAAACACTCTTCATCGTCCTTGGGAAGACACGTGACGGCCCATATTTGCTGGTCTTTCAAATCCTTATTGATACACCGGAAACACTCGGTAGGGTCAAGCAGGGATCTATTTGTCTTGACGCGACAGACAGCCCGCCTTATTTGATATTATGTCCCTCCCCTCTCGCCCCACCTCTTATCCATCTTCATATGGACACGATTTATCAAATTGTCTCATTTCTTTCTGAGAGCAGTTTGAGGAGAGCACGCTTGTTAGAGCTCTGCACTATATTCATTTCAATATTCTCTAATTTGGATCTGGTGATGTGTGGCTTTGTGCTTATTAATCTATTACTTAGTGTGTATATATTTGTGCATTTATTTACTACATTATATTTGTGTACATATTTGTGTATTTCTTATCTTGGATTATGTAAGTAGTCACTTTATGTATTATATTTATTATCATGACTTGTACGACTAAATAAGCAAAGTCACCCACTTATCTGGACTAGAATTTATTAATGATTCTTACCGCATGTATTTAGCTCTTTAGCTATTCTTATTTATCTCCGATAAATTATCGCTCAGCACGAGCCCTATTATTATTATTATTATTATTGATTGTCCTTGACTGGCAACTATCATAATATTTATATAACATTTCTTATTACCAAGTATATATTTACGCTCATTCCGTGGCAAGGAATGACGTAAATATTTATGCACTATATTTTGCTGCCTGTTTGGCCAGATTTTATTACTCAGGTAAAACCAAGTGTATATTTGTGCATCCTATTTTATTACTTATCTCAGTGGATCGCCTGGATAATTTCACTAACTTAATTACTGCGCTTAGAAGAGACATGGATTAGCTCCCTTTTATTCATTTTAAATTGAAAATTGAATGCGTCCCTTGAACTATCCCTATTCAAACTCGCTCTATTGTTCATTGCCATAGGCAGATGTAAACAATAGCGTCATGGTCACCGACCACTAGCCCCCCTCCCCTTTCATCTTACTGTCTAGCTACTAGTAATGATCTCACCGTGGTGGGTGTACATCACTGTTATATATTTGACATATCCATTTGGTATTGTAATCTCCCATGATGGGTTACGATATTTATGTGTTAGCTCCCCTTAATATTTGTGAAACTGATTTATAGTTTCTATACATCAAGCAACTTAGATTACTATTTGTTATTATCGTATCTCCGTTACCAGACTGCTGACACCAGATCTGAAGATACCATCTTTACCTAATAATCACAAGAGTCCGAGCAACAATCGTTAGCCAGAGACCCGTCACTGCAGCTACAAACCGTTGGAGTGCCCCGTGCGCTTAGATCAATTACGCCACCCCTCCCTCAGACAGCGTCAGAATCAGCCATACCAGTCTCATCAGAGCAGCACAGGAACTTAAGCTAAGCTACCAGCCTAATGACACTCAGACCACTTGGTTCTCATATCATATGATGATAGACTTGTTTATGTAAATAGTTAGATCCCATCCTAACACTGTACAGCATTTTACATTTTCATTATCTTTCTTTTATTAATAAACTATACATATATTTCACGTAACAATATGTGTTGCCTGCATTCTAAACGCTGTACCTGAAAGTCCTATGAGCAAGTATATTTCTTACATTCTTAAAACCCCCCTAGACACCTAAACGGCCACATTTTTAACCTATTTGTCCCATATTTATTTATCTATCTATCTATCTATGTATATATATATACCTCTTATGAAAACTTACTATATCAGATTCACTAAGAACAGCCACATTATATTTATGAAACGCGTGCAGAATATTTTTGGGAGTTATATATTCTCGGAAGATATTTCTTATTTTCTTTTTTAAAATATCATTAAACTCATAAATATTAGCTGGGCTACAGTCATTAACTGCATCAGTTCCAACTCCTGGTTCCAATAAATTTTCTGTTATTGATCTGGAATTGTCTACTGTAAGGTTGTAAATGTGTGATGAATCAACTCTTTCAATCCCTTCTGCCGTTATCTTTCCTTCTGCTGATCCAGCAGGTATTTTTACTGATGTATTTTCAGGTCTATCTAGCAAACCTTCTCTCTCTTCTTCTCTTTCTGTTTTGTCATCTTTTGCTGAACTTTTGAGGCAACTTTTGTAACATGGAAAACATAAATCTGAAACAAAGAACATTTATATAATTAAAAGTGTAACAAAATGTTACAATAATAAAATAACATTATTTCAAGGAGCATCTTACTGTCAAAAACGAATCCAACGATTTTATAAAGACTCCGTGTAATGAGGTATAAAAATTGGGATATAATGGCCTTATAATTTGTATCGGAGCCAAAATGGAACGTTTTCATATTTATGAACGTCATATGACTGTACATTCCAATCCTCGCTTTAAAAAGTCAGCCAAACACACGACATAGATAAAGTTTGGATCTTCTGCAGATTTTTTCTCTCCCCCCACCCTTTTTTTTTTGCTCTACGTTTTTCGACTCCTTTACTTACAACTGAAAACTCCGACACTGACGGCCTTGCATCTCGCACCATGAGGAGCAATCGAGTGCTCTTGCTTCACACTCGTTAATGTCAATATATTTTTGTGTTTTAATAGCGCTTGTTTCGACGTTCCTTAATTGCCTTTTTCTACCCACACATTACGACAAAAAGTCATTTGGGAAGGCGATTTTCTGGCTCACCCAGAATGTTATATATTTATATTGATATAACTCTGCCATGTGCACCACCATGCAGGCTAGTGCAAAAGTGTGCACCTCTAGAAACCAGACTGAGTCGGATGTTGACATTAAGAGACTAAAGATTTCCGCCCAAGTTGTTTTTGTTTTGTGTATACCTACTTGTGATGTCCTGAAAAAAAACATCGATGTCCTCGTTGAGATTAAGTTATTACAAGAAGCTTATTAATCAGTGACAACAGGACATGGTGTCAGAAGTGTCAGACCTTTTTATCTAGTGTCAGAAGTGTCAGATCTTGTGATCTGGTGTCAGAAGTGTCAGATCTTGTGATCTGTTATCAGAAGTGTAAGATCGTGTGACAGATATGGTGTCAGAATTACTTGTAAGTGGTAGTGGTTTCTAAATTGCTTTAAAGTACATTTTATTTGTATCAAGTGTATCATTGGTTCGTTTTGTCTTGGATCTAGATCTAGACATATAATCTATAATCTGTACGAATAATGGAATTATTCGATCTTCCTAAACCGTTGTCACTAGATGGTAATCTATCTAAAGAAGGAAAAAATTAAGACAAAGTTTTGAACTGTTTATGGTCGCTACTGAAAAGAATACAAAGCCCGAAACAGTGAAGAAAGCTTTATTATTACACCTGATCGGTGAACCCGCTCGAGACATCTACAATACTTTTTAAGTATGTGAAGATGAAACTGTGGACACATTACTTGAAAGGTTTCAGAATTATTTTATGCCAAAGTCCAGTACTGTATATGACAGATTTAATTTTGCACAAGAAGTCAGAAGGACGGTGAAACGTTTGAACAGTACTATACAGATTTGAAGAATTTGTCAAAAGAATGCAAGTTTGACAACCTTTGGGAGGTACTCATTAGAGATCGATTGGTATGTGGCATACAGTCGGATGGAGTGAGAGATACTTCTGAGAGACGTAGACTTAACTTTAGAGAAAGCAGCAAGCATCAATTGTGCTGAAGAGCATACACAGAACCAAATGATGGATATGAAAGGACTACAAATTGATGCTGCTAATAAATTAAACAGGACAGAAGATAGAAAGCCAGTTAAAAACTTAAGAGAATGTGGCAAGGAACCATGTAAAAAGCACAATTAAAGATTGCAAATTTTGTGGTACATCGCATGGAAAACACAATTTCCCAGAATTAGAACAGAAATGCCGAAAATGTAAAAAAGAGAAATCATTTCGCTGCAAAATGTCGTTCGAATTATTCCAAGGCTGCTGATTTACTGGAAGATGAAAGTCAAGCAAACCAATTAAGAGTTATGTTTTGAGGCATTTGGTACTGACAACAATGTAAGAGTTTGGATGGTTAATGTCAATATTATGGGAAAGATAGTCAAGCTAGTGTGATAACAGTCAACGTGGAACACTTAAGAAACTAAAGTCAGTTAAAACAGTCAAATACTACCCTACGAGCATTAGGGGATGAAGCATAGAACTAAATGGAGTTGCATCGGTCACATTTACAGTCGACGATGTAGAAGTCAGAGATGATCTGTATGTCATCAAGAAAGAAATAAACCCAGTTTTAGGTATGAAGACATCTATTGCTTTAAGACTAATTGAGGCATAGAAAAACGTCGAAGTACATATTTTCAAGCGAAAAAATGAAGTTTCGCGAGAATTGATGCCGAGAAATCAACTAACAACAACTTGTAGACCAACGACAGGTTCTCAATAGGGTTTGTTGGAATAGTCCGTTTCGTATCTTTTTTCAAAACTATTGGGCCGGAAGTGGCTTTTTTCCCTATATAACTTTGCATTTTTCAGTTCTCTTTATAAATTAAACTGACATTACTATGCTATAATAATAAGTGTGCCTGATAGAGAAAAAAATTCTGCACAAAAATTCGGGTGGTTGAGATCAAACCAGATAGAGGCTATAAAAAGAAAACGAGTTAAAAATAGCGAGGGATAGTGCACATTTACTGTACTTTATTTGATGAGTATTTTACCCAAGATCTTTGTTGTTTTTTTAGTACTAGTTTATTTCAAGTACCCGGCATTTTTCGATACACAATTTCATGAACAGAAAATTTTTTTTTTTTTTTTTGTGATTTTAAACTTTAAATGATTTTATTCCTTGTAACTTCTTGTTTCAGTAAAGAGGCCAATCCTTTGTACTTTCACAATTATTTCTACTTCTATTGTGCTTGGCATCTGCAATCCAGGACTTTCTTTTAAAGGTTACTTTTCTTGTGGATCTATCCAGTGCCACTTTTTCCCAGCTGTTAGTGCCGACTTTGAAGAGCTTTATGTCGCGTTTGCATACACCAGTGTACCTTAGCAGTGGAAGACCAGCGGATCTCCAGCCTTCTGTTAAATCACCATACGAATGTCTGTCAAAGTCGACCTTGTTGCATTCATAATAACTAAATCTATGTGCAAATATAGACAAATGTGCAAAGAATTGCAAGCCTATAATAAATCATACATGGTCGGACATGAACTACAGATTTGCCTATTCTAGTTAAAATAATAGTATGTCTTTACAACTGTACTTCAGTAGAAGCATTACTTGTTCGGGAACTAACAATGATTCAATGATAGGCCTTTAGATTTAGAATTAGAAGACGATGCGCAAACTTTTTCTGAATATTAATTTATTTAAATCTTGAATCAAGAATGCATTGGCGTCCGCAAGGAAGTACATTGTGGTGCACTTGCACCCCCCTGTCACGTTCTAATCGTCAGACATTTTGGTTTGTCTTTTTTTTTATTTCATTTCATGTAATTATTATTTTAATCTAGCTCCGTTCAAGGTCAACCGAAAGACCTAGTTAGCTGGGGTATTTTAGCCAGGCTTTTTCAACTCTGCACCATTTGTCTAATAGAGAATTTCTGATTGGTTGAAGATACAATTTTGATAGGTTATTTTTTTTTGCAAATTTAGAGGTTGGCTCAGTCACGTAAACAAAGACAGCAAAAGCTAGATTCCCGGCCAGTCTTGAGTAGTTGTTCATTCTAGCAAGATGAAAATTATAGAGTCTCAAGCTTGCTTTTTTATTGTGTAGATCATTTAGTATTTCAGTAGAAATATATTAACAACTTCATTTGATTACAGTTTATTCTTATAATTATTGTACATTGCTGTTCCAAGTTTTAAATTTAAAGTTTCTTTATTTTGAAAAGGAAATATTTCTTTATTGAATCTATTAATATATACCTAGATCATCTTATCAGCTGACAACTTCTAGATCCTCTGCATCACGGTCATAAGATCTTTATTCAAAATAAAAGAAGCATCTTCAAAGATCACTTGCACTGTAGCATATGATACATTTTACTCAAGCTACCTTCAAAGATCTTCTTTGACCGTGACAACCCCTCATCATCATCATTTCTTTGGGTTCCTCATAGAACATATGACCTCAACAAAAACACGTCACTCTCCACAGTCTATTGCTAGTTGTTTTTTTTTTATGGTTTCCCAGCTCTTTTCGATCTCGGCTTTCTCTAGTATACTGCGTCGCCTGGATTCTGATTAAATCTACATCTACAAAATAAAAAAAAAACACCTGGAAGAAGTATTTCATTAATATTTTTTAATGGATAAAACGTGACTACTCAGAATTCAGAGGCACATCCCTGCGGGCGCCCATGATTGCCTCTTCCATAAAACTTTGTATTTAAAAAATAAATGTTTCCAATGCTTGAGATCCTGCTTGTATACTTAGGCCTAATATAAATCAATCCGGTATCAATGTACTAAATAGCAATAAGAAACAAAGAAGATTGAGTTATACATATATTTTTGTGATGGTACGCACCGGTACTTGTACCGGCACCTTTTTTCAATGTCGGGAAAAAATATTACTTTTATAGAATTTCAACTTTAACTGTTAATTTCTTAGTAGTTGAAAGTTAGGCAATATATCATGAGTACCGGCACCTATTTTTTTTAGTACTAAAAAAAAAGAATTTTATATATGAATACAGTTTACTTTCAACCAACATTCTCTCTGTGGCATTTTACGTCTCGTGAGACGATGTTTTCCTTTGCAACTTCTTGTGTGGCTAAAGAGGCCAATCCTTGATACACAGCTGCGGTTGCAGGTTGCCGAACTTCTGGCAAGCAGCAGATAGTTTGTAAATCAGAGTCTGGAGCTGAATATCAGAGTCAGCTACAATGCTGCATCATCAGCATACAAGAGTTCCCTAATAAGTATCCTCCTAACCTTGGTTTTTGCCCGCCGACATTCAGTCAACATTATTAACCGTATTACTAACAACATCTGTATGTGAAAGTCTCAATAATCTCGAGTCTTAGACGGTCATTTATTTAAACTAGATTTAAGTTAAGTCTAGACCTAGATCTAGTAGGCCTATTACTATAAAAAAAAACAGTCATTAGAAATCATTAGCAATTTTTTATTAGGTCTAGGCATTGAAAAGTAAATCTATTATAAACTATAATAGATCTAAGTCTAAGTAATAACTTATTAAATAAGTAGAAGTATTATAATGAATATTGTATAGATCTAGATTGACTGAATTATAGATAGATCTATAGATCTAGTTAAGTACATTAAGTTAAGTATAGATTATGGTAAATGTATTACGGTAGCCTAAATTATTAGATGTATGTCCTATGTCTATATATAAGACATAGAGGAGAGCACCTGGCTATATATAATCTAATAATTAATCAACTTCAGTCTTTATTAATATCTATACTTTATTCTAATAAAAAAATGACTATAGGTGTAACAGCCAAGTTTGAGAACCACTATACAAAGTGATTAGAAATCACTTAACTGAAGTCCGTGCTGGGTGCACGAGAATTTTGACCACATGACCACATGACCACCTGACAGAAGTCAGTTGTTCTCCCAGACTCCGAGGATAAAGGAGTGTTATATTATTTCATTGAATAAGTGATCTTATTGGACTTAGTAAGATTTGTATTTCACACTGGACTTAATATTGTACTTATATATGTGATGGCTGGAATTGCCTTATTATTATTTCTGTGAATTTATTATCAATAAACATCGTCTGCTAAACGGGAGTTTACTTATTCATTTTGAATGTGTACTGTCTTAGGAGTCCAAGACTCATAGTTAGATGTTCCTACGCGCTGGCTAATCTAGTGCGTAGAGTAATTTATCACAAGCCAGAAGAGGCTTATTACTACATGATAAAACGACATTCGCGTCAGTAACTAAACGTTACATAAAATGGTGGCCAGTTGAACAACAAAACGCCAGTAAAAAGTCAGTTAAACCAGTTGAACCAGTAAACAATCTACAAGTCTCCAGTGTGTAGCAGTCTTGACACATTAAACTAGCCTAAAGTCAACACAGGCGTAAGAATACAGTGATCTAGATCTAGACATTTGGCAACATGGTCGCTAGCATCAACTCAAGAGAAGGTAGACCTACAAATATTTTAGCTTGTACAGAAGAAAACGAATGCAGGTGACTATTTCATTATTCTAAATTTTTGCCTGAGCATCTAGTAGATACAAATACCCTACTTTGGTCTACGAGATTATCAGCAAATTAAAGTACAAGCCAGCAAACGATTACAAGTGATAGACGCTTGATGACCTCGTGATTTCGCGTCATCTCATTTGCATCACTTGACCTCAATACCAGAAGCCAGAGTGTGTCACCACAAAAGTTGTCCATCAAGAGAAGAAACCAGTCTGTCAACAAGCTATTTTGACTCAACTACGAAGAGCCTTTTCCATACACATTCTAGACGTGCCGCAAAATTGGGTGAACTAGATCTACATACAGATTTAGCACAATACTAGTTGTGTGCTACTTCTATACTGTACCTAATCAAGTCAGACGTCGTGCAAGCCATCGTTCATCATAGGTGTGCGTATACGATCTGTAAACCCACCTATCCATTTTGTCAATGTCAGTGCAAACGGCTACATTACAAATGGAAATATAGTTTTGGGCACAACTATATATATCTCACTAAATCCTAATATTTGTTTATCTTGTTTATTCACAAGAATTATTACAAGTTACTGATTCCACTATTGTCTATTCACAAGGATTAGTATGTTTATTGTCAGTATTACAAGTATTCAAGTGGATTATATTTGATTGTGAATTATTCCTTATTGGATTATCTTATTATAACTTAAGAATACGGAAGGTAACAAGTCATCGTGCCCATAGCAAAGCTCCTGTATTGATTTATTCACCACTATCTTGATGGATTATTTTGCACCACACTGGATACTACCTTATCTCAGTGGATTATCTTATTGTAGTGGATTAACCTACCACTATCTTGATGTTTACAGCAATGTTTCAATTGAATTATTTGAAGCTATATATTGACTGAGAGCCATTAAAGAACTGAATCAAGTTACACTGGAGGGAGTCAGTAAGTTATTACCACAAATTAAATAGAATATTGAGTTATATATTGAGTATACAGTAGTTTACATTTGATAATAGTTTTCTCAGTGTTAACTATTAATTGAGTGCTGACTTAGCACTAGAACACATTGAATTTTTTATTTCAATGTACACTTGTTTATATGTATCTTTAGGGATCATTCTATCTGCTCTATTAGTTCTAATAAGGTCCGCGTAGACCATCCTTGTTGGTAAGGGACTACTAGATCATTTGGAACATTTTTGTTTAGCTGTATTGTTCTGTTAGTAAAACTTTTGCTGTAATTCTCTGTTGTATTTATATTGTCATTTGTCCTAAGTCCTGTATTTAAATACTTGTAATTCTCCTGTCCTATTTCTTCTATTTATTAATTTCTTTTTATAGCAGACTGTCCTGTTATATATATTGTTTCTGTGTTTGTCTTTTTCTATATTGTATATATATTTTTT
Source organism: Biomphalaria straminea (assembly GCA_021533235.1). NCBI lineage: Eukaryota > Metazoa > Mollusca > Gastropoda > Planorbidae > Biomphalaria > Biomphalaria straminea. The sequence goes on from JADKLZ010001913.1 coordinate 1,167,770, forward strand.
TCTTATTACATTAATTTAATTTTTTCATTTTTATTTTACAATTTGGCATACACAATAGCCACACATTACTCACATCATGTCACATTAAGATTTTTTGAGTATATTATTGATTGATGTATTGACTAACATTAAGATCGTCATATTTGATCTAGATCTTGACATACACTGTCTTGAATCTGTTTATCTCAAGTTTTGAGAATTATTATTGCTAAGTAACATATTGTAATATAACATATTGTAACATTACATTTTTCAATTTCCTTGTCAACATTGTGATATTTTTTCACTACTCAGTTAGTACAAACTATACACACAATCATGGCTGCATATGACAAAATACTTGAATTAGTTAAAGCTATGGAGCTAGAGGGAGATGAAAAGAAAGAATTTATAAAAAAAGAATTAGAAAAATTAGAAAAGAAAGAGAAAGAGGATAGGGATAGATTAGAAAAGAAAGAAAAAGAAGATAAAGAGCGCGAAGAACGAGCTAGAGAAAGGGAATACCAGAAATCAATTAAAGAGTTAGAAACTAAACAAAAAGAGAGTGAAGAGAGAATAGAGTTAGCAAAATTTGAGGCTGCAAAAGTCAATCCAAACATATTAGCCCCACAAACCACTAGTAAACTAGCCATTTCTAGGTTCCATAAACTTAACTTAAAAGAAGAAACTCTGGAAAACTATCTGACACAATTTGAACACATAGCCAGTACATATTCCCTCAACAATGAAGACATGGCAAAACATCTGTTGGCCAACCTCTCTGGTGAGCCATTAAATATCATCAGCACACTTACAGAAGACCAGAAAAAAGACTACACATCAGTAAAAAATAGACTATTGAGCCATTTTGGAAAAAGTAGTGATTTCTATAGGCAGTATTTTAAGAATCTAAAACTCAACAAAGATGGCGATTTCAATCGCATAATCTTTGATATGAAGACTAACATGTTGAAGTGGCTAGAACTAGAAAAATGTGATATTAAAGACCCCAAGCAGATTTTAGATATGATCATCATTGACAATGTCTTAACCAATGTTACAGACTTAGTCTTCACATTTCTAAAAGAAAAGAAAATAAACAATGAAACTGATTTAATCACTAATCTGAACCTGTTCAAAGACAGTCACCCAGGCCACACTATGGACAAAAGAGAACTACATCAATTAGCTGCCACAGTAAATACTCGTAGTAACAGCTATACTAAACCCAAGTATTCTAACACAAAATCTTGTTTTCTTTGCGGAAGACCCGGTCACTTGAAAAGCCAGTGCAGACAGAAATATAATTATAGATACAATAGCAATAGCAATTATAGAAACCCCAACAACTATAATCAAAACAGATACCAAAACACCAGTAACAATTATAGGCAAAATCAGAACAATTATAACTATAGACCAAACCAAAGTACTAGCCCAGTAAATAGAAGTCCTAGATACCAAAACAATAATAGTGATAATAGACCATCTAGGAGGGACACATTTTACCAACAAACATTTCACAACTCTAACAACTCTCAGAGTAGAAACAATAACAGGGGCAGTAACAATAGCAACAATTCTCGTAGAGAAGAGCAAGTAGCCTACCTACAAGCAGATAAGCATATGATAAATGTCTTCCCAGCCTACGTGAATCAATCTGAATGTAAAGCCATGAGGGATACAGGCGCTTCTACCTCAATCGTAAGATCGAGCCTAGTACGGCCAGAACAGTATTTACAAGAGTCTGTTAAAGTCATATACGCCAACATAGAGAAATTTGACATTTGTAAGACAGCAAAAGTCTGGATAGACTCACCATGGATCACTGGGGAAGTGGAAGTAGTAGTCATGGATACTCCAGCCCAAGACCTTATTATAGGGAATACCCAAGGTGTCAAGGACCCAACAATCAATGAAGTGAACTGTTGGATTACAAACAGACAGCAAAGATGGATCTTAGAACAACATCAGGTTCTTGCTGTAGAAACTAGATCCCATAAAAAAATTGTACGTGAAATTGAGATACAAACTACCTTATTTAATGATATAGGAGTAACTAGGCAGGAATTAATAGAAATGCAAAACAAGGATACCATAATTCAAAACCTATTAAATAAAAGTTATAATAAAATTAATATCAATAATCACCACTTAAAAATAAACAATTTAGCTGTTAGATGCAACAAAAAGGGAGATAATACCAGAGTACAGATTTTAGTCCCAGAAAATTTACAGTCTAAAATACTTATGTTATGTCATGATGACCCAACAGCAGGTCACTTTGGTAAAAAGAAAACCTACAACAAAATAGCAGAGAAATTTTTTTGGCCCAAGATGAGAGCTAATATTCAACACTACATAAACAGTTGTCCCCAATGCACTAGACAGAAAACCATAAATAGGGCACCCCTACAAAAGACAGAGGTAAATATTTTTGGGACAAAATTGCTATAGATATTATGGGTCCTCTGAATCCCAGCAGCAAGGGAAACAGATACATTCTTGGCATAATAGATACTGCAACAAGATGGGCAGAAGCTTTTCCACTCAAAAGTATCACATCCGAGGACATATGTAACTCACTAAAAACTTTGTTCCTTAAGTTTGGATTTCCAAACAAGATCCTTTCGGATAATGCCTCCAACTTCAAAGCCAACCTAAATAAGGCATTTGCTGACATGACAAATATAAAATTAGTATATAGTTGTCCTTACAGTCCTTCAAGCAATGGTTGTATAGAAAGGCTCGTGAAAACCATTAAACAAATAATCTACAAACTAGAAAAAGAATCCATGAACACCTGGGATCAAACACTAAACTATGCTATTTTTGCCTATAATACAACAATACATGAAACCACACAATTCAGTCCCTATGAACTAGTATTTGGTAGGAAACCTAAAGGTCCTATAGAACTTTGGGCAGATAAAATGTTAGACCTGGAAAACTACAACGATTTCCATCCCTGGATCAGACAAGTAAAAGAAAACTTAAGACAAGGTATAAAACTAGCTGACATAAATATGGAGAAGAACTTAAAGAGACACAGGGATATAAAAAATAAACATAGGAAGTTAAGGACACTTAATGTAGGAGATCAGGTATACATCAAAATAGAAAATAGATATAGCAAAAACAAAAATGAGGGACCATTTCAAATAATAGGCAAATTAGACAATAAGGTATACAAGATAGACAGAGATGGTAGAGAGTGTACATTAAATATAGATAAATTAGTCAGATTTGAAAAAAGAAAAGGTAATGAAGTAGACATAGTTAAGGCTGACACAGATTTAGAAGAGATCATACAAAAACACACAGTAAACACCATAACAATAGATACCTCTTCAGATTCAAACATTGATAGAACTAACATAAACAACCTAACAATCAAGTACCCTAATGTCATTACTGTAGAACTTGGATGTACTGATTTAATTGAACATTCAATAAAGTTAGACAAACCACTACCAACAAAAACTAAAGCATATAACATACCTAAAGCATATGCAGAAGCAGTCAAAGAAGAGATGTATAAATTAATTAGGGAAAATAAAATAGAAAAATCAGATATCTGTTCATATGCATCACCTATGGTGATTGTAAAGAAAAAAGATAACTCTGCTAGAATCTGTTGTGACTACAGAGAAATTAATAAGTGCACAATTCTAGATCCTGAACCTTTGCCTGACACAGAGACACTTATAAACATGCTCAGCAAAGCATCATTATTTACTACAATGGATTTAAATAGAGGATTTTGGCAAATAAAAATGGCAGAAGATTCAAAACAATACACTGCATTTAAATGTAACTTACCAGGTTTAGAGGGCATATACATATGGAACGTAATGCCATTTGGACTAGTTAATAGTACTGCAACATTTCAGAAATGTATGAGCAAACTTTTAGCAGGTATAGACAATGTCATGTCATATGTGGATGACATATGTATTTTTACAAGGTCAGAAATAGAGCACTTAGATACATTAGAACAGATATTTAACCACCTAAAGCAACACAACATGACAATAGCTCCTAACAAATTAAATCTACTTAAACAAGAAATACAATTCTTAGGGTACAACATCACTTACAATAAAATAACCCCTACTAAGGCAAACATTAGCAAAATAAACAAGATTAAGGAACCCAAAACAAAAAAGGATGTAAGATCATTACTTGGCTTATGTAACTTTTATAGAAAGTTTGTACCTAATTATGCACAACTTATCCAACCTTTGGTTGAATTCACTAAGAAAAAACACTCAAATTCCATTAATCTAGATGAAAGAAGTAGACAAGCACTAGCTAGATTAAAAGACAAATTTAATGAACAGTTAGAGTTAGGAAGCATTGATTCTGTTTCTCCACTACTATTATACACAGATGCTTCTAACAATGGCATTGGTGCATGCTTACTACAACAAAAAGACACTGAACTCAAACCTATCATTCATGTCAGTAGAACATTAAACAAAGCAGAGAAAAAGTACTCAGTAATAGAAAAAGAATTATTAGCCATAGTTTGGAGTCTAGTAAAACTAAAGAATTATTTATTAGGCAGATTTTTCATAATCAAATGTGACCATAAGCCATTATTAGCACTAAAAAGAAAGGAACTTAAGAACAATAGAATCAATAGATGGTCATTGATTCTCAGTGACTATAAGTTTGACATACAGAGTGTCCCAGGCCATGAAAATGTCCTTGCAGATTTTTTATCTAGATATGTTGTACATGAGACAGATGTGAATGATGACAATGACATAAAACACATTACCCAGAGTATTTTGTCTGAATAAGGTCACATAACCTTTTTGTATTGTAACTAGGTCAACATGACATTTTTTTTTCAATGTATAGTAACAAGGTCATGACACCATATTGTTACAGTTTCTCAACTACAATATGAGTTAATAGGTCATCATAACTATGACATTTTTTTTTGTACTTGTAAATTTTTTATTGGGTCACTTTGACATTTTTCTTCTACAGTGTTACTTGTACATGAACCAAGCTGAACTTTTATTTTATTCTACTTATTTATGACCTCATTGAACTTGTAGCAATCAGTGTAAATACTATTTCTTATTGGCAAATAAAACATGTGTGAATACAACAGCAAAATTTTTCTTAGCTGTTGGACTTGTATAAGATAATGAAGTGAAATGCACATAAAGTGTATACAATTTTCCTTACTTTATTTGATCCAGTGTATAAACATTTTTGAAACAGTAATAACATGTACTGAGCACTTGTATATTTTCCATATATTTCCATGACAGCACAAGGATGCAAACACATATACTATGATGGTATTAACATTGAGTTAAAAAGGGGATACAACTCTAAAAAAGCATTAAACTTACTTGTTGATTAATAAATTATTTTGAAACAATTATTGATTATTAAACATGTTGTAAATAATTTTATGTACCATTATACATGTATACTATTGAGATGAATGATATAATTAAGTAATGCTTACTATAAAGAGAAGGAGAGCAATTATTATAAGTGTTAACATGTAAAAATTACTTGGAGTGATGATGTCCATAAATGTTACAGTATTTTGTCTAAAGATTTTCTGACAAAAATCTTTTATTGTGGTGGGGGCGTATGTAACAGCCAAGTTTGAGAACCACTATACAAAGTGATTAGAAATCACTTAACTGAAGTCCGTGCTGGGTGCACGAGAATTTTGACCACATGACCACATGACCACCTGACAGAAGTCAGTTGTTCTCCCAGACTCCGAGGATAAAGGAGTGTTATATTATTTCATTGAATAAGTGATCTTATTGGACTTAGTAAGATTTGTATTTCACACTGGACTTAATATTGTACTTATATATGTGATGGCTGGAATTGCCTTATTATTATTTCTGTGAATTTATTATCAATAAACATCGTCTGCTAAACGGGAGTTTACTTATTCATTTTGAATGTGTACTGTCTTAGGAGTCCAAGACTCATAGTTAGATGTTCCTACGCGCTGGCTAATCTAGTGCGTAGAGTAATTTATCACAAGCCAGAAGAGGCTTATTACTACATGATAAAACGACATTCGCGTCAGTAACTAAACGTTACAATAGGAATAGCATAGGATAGAATCTATACTATTACTACTAGATCTATTCGAGTTTTATATATGAATCTAGACAAGAATTTGATTATAGATCTAAATATAGGACATACTAACAGAGAAATGATATGTAGTATTGCACAAGAAAAGAAACTGGGTTTTTCTAAACTCTAATACTTGGTATGCAATATGTGACAAGTAGGTCAAAGATGGTGGCCGTTTAGGTGTCTAGGGGGTTTAGATAATTTGAGGACCTTAACTTGCACATAAGGACTACAGGCACAGTGTTATGAATGCAGGCAACAAATACTTTTTTATGTAAAACATATGTACAGTTTAATAATAAGAATGAAAATAAGTAAAAGGTAAAATGCTGTACAGTGTTAGGGCGGGGCCTAATTATTTACATAAATGGGACTATCATCATAAGATATGAGAACCAAGTGATCTAAGTGTCATTAGGCTGGTTGCTTAGTTTTAAGTCCTATGCTGCTCTGACGAGACTGGTTTGGCTGATGCTGAGTTGTCTGTGTGTGGGCTGGCGTTATCGATCCTAGCGCACGGGACAGTCCAACTATACGTAGTTGCAGGGACGGAACTCTAGCTGCGATTGTTGATTGGACTCTTGCATGTAATAAGTAAGGCTGGTATCCTCAGATCTGGAGTCAGCAGACTGGTAACAGCGTTACGAATTTGGGGCTTCCAAGTACGAGAAGCCTGTAATAAAAGCTGCAACGAGATTCGTAGATGGGCTTAGCCATAATGATGACACTAGGAGGTAGACGCCTTTTCGTGAAGGACATCTTCAGAATGATTAAATAGAAACCATAATCTAGTTTCATAATTGTCAGGGGGAGTTAATCAATTAAATATAACATCTCATCAGGGGAGATAATAATAATAATAACAATAGTGAAGTCTCACAAGGGCGATAATACATAGTAATGTAACATTTAGTGTGTAGAAACTATAACTCAGTTTCACAAATATCCAAGGGAGTTAATACCTAGTATTGTATTCCGTCAGGGGAGACTACAAGTAGTGTTAAATTGTAAGACGCACCTTGTCACGGTGAGATCATTACGAGCCGCTTGGATAGCGAGATGAAAGGTGAAGGGGGGGTAGAGATGGCTGATGGTCAGTGACCAAGTCGTTATTGTTTACATCTGGCCGTGTGGCCTGAACAATAGGGTACGGTTGAATGGAGACAGTGTCCGTTCAAGGGACACAATCTCTAGATCAAAATTCAATATAAGGGGAAATAATTCAAGTCTATCCTGAGCGCAGGGTCAGTGCGCCATTTAAAATCAAGGCGATCAACCGAGATAAGATAATGACAGGATAAATAAATAAGATAATGTATACATGGTTTACCTAAGTAATGAGTCTGGCCAACAGGCCGATAAAATAGAATATAGAAACAGTTACTTCATTCCTTGTCACGGAATGAGCGTGAATATATACTTGGTAATAAGACATGTTACATAAATATAATGATAGTTCCCGGTCAAGGAATTTATTATTGATAATATAATTTGCTCGAGGAGAGCGGTAAATCAATAGTAGCTAAAGAGCTAAATACATGTGGCAAGAATTGTGATAAATTCTAGTCCAGATAAAGTGGATGTCTTTGACTATTCAGTCGTATAAGTCATGATAATAAAATATAATACATAAAGTGACTACTTACATAATCCAAGATAAGAATTACACAAATATGTACACAAATATAATGCACTAAATAAATGCACAGATATATAATTACACATAGTAAGAGGTTACTAAAACACTTTTATAAAAGCTTACCACCAATCCAATAGTTAAGGAAAAGATTTGAAATGAATATAGTAAGCGAAAGCTCGTAAAGCTCAGAACATAGAAGTATATCCTTTATCTCTGCTCCTCAGAATGAGAATGACAAGAAAATAGGAAATTATATTTCTACCTCACACGTGGGTGAGGAGGTGGGGCTAAAGGGGACAGAAATACTTTCAAATGTGACAGACTGCCTGATTTGCCTAGACAAAGAATTTCCGCTTGATCTCGTGTATCGATAAGATAAGCAAATACGGGCCGCCTCGTGTCTAGACTGCCCGTCCACAGGCAAATATGAACAACTCGCGATTTTCCAAGATGGTCCGATGGCCACGACATTATCTAGGTGTCGATTTGAAGAGGGTCCATTTGAATTGACCCGTCCCCCGAAAGGGGGGGGGGGTGCGGCAGGATGTTAGGTCAAGATATTTAGAAGCGTGTTTATTCTTGTCGATAAAGAATGTGCTAGACGCGTGTCAGATTAAGAAATTACATCGTGACACAGATGCCTAGAGAAAAAGGGGGTGGTGGTAATAGCTTTAGACAGCCATAAGGGCTAAGCTGAGATGATAAAATAAGATAGCAAAAATAAATTAGTTAAATGCCTAGACCGAGTGATACCTTAAGTGGGCGAAATTTATTTTGTCACAAATAGTAAAACAGTAACCACTAAATAAATCGAAACTCGAAATCAAAAACGTAAATTTATTGTAGTATTTATAGGTTTGTGGTTGAATTTTATATAGAAGAAATGACTTTTGTAATTTCCTTTACAGAAAAATTGGGCTATTCGCGTCTGACACATATATGTTCAGCAACAAACCCTATTGCGTGAAGATAATAAACTATTACATGCTCCAGAGCAATCGAGATCGAATGAAAAATTGCTACCTCATGCTGTACCAAACAGACCATGGAAAAAGTGTGCGACAGATATGTTTGAATGAAGAAACATTGATTATTTGCTAGTTGTGGACTATTTCTCAAAATACCCTGAAATAAAACGACTGGAGAACAAAACAGCAGAATGTGTTATCAGGGCACTGAAAGTAATTTTCGCTAGACAAAGCATACCAAAAGAAATAGTGAGTGACAATATGCCATTCAATAGGTATCAATATAAAGAGTTTGCTTTTAAATGGAATTTCAAGATAACCACATCAAGTCCCAGGTACCCCCAATCAAATGGTCAAAGTTAGGTGTATGTTGGTATCGTAAAGCACATATTCAACAAAGCATAAAAAAGTGGGAAAGATCCATATCTCGCTATGCTCAAGTATAGAAATACTCCGATAAGTGGACTGCCGTAATCACCATCACAACTGCTGATAAGTAATAGACTCAGGGACATAATTCCAACTGATCCCAAACAATTTGAACCATCGATAGCTGAAAATGCTCAACGAACGACAGATGAAAAGCAAAGTAAAATACGATGCAAAAGCAAGACCACCTAAAGATTATTATGTCGGCAGGAAGGTTAGAGAGTGTCTAGGAGAAACATTGCAGAAAGCTGTTGTAATTTTAAAAAATCCATCACCCAGATCTTATATCATAAATACAAATGACGGAAAAACCTACAGAAGAAATCAACGGTTTTTGAACAAGAGTTTTGATGAAGACATCTCTGGGCACTATGATACTGACGAAGACAATGAACAGCAAACTGTTAGAATAACCGAAACAAACAGTCTAGAGAACTTGTGCCAGTCAAAACAACCAGAAGTGGCCACGTAGTTAAGATTCCTTCTAGATATCAGTAGGCCCTATTAAGAACTATAAAATGATTTTGCTAATTTATGATAATACGTTATTGTTTATTGTATGTTTTGAGTGAAAGCAAAAGATTGAGCGGAAATAAAAGAGTTCTCTATGTCAACCTTGATAGAAGCAGTTTCGTTATTATTTATTGTTATTTTGTAATGTCTACAGTAGTTTATTAATCTATAACAACAGAACATAAACAATGTATATTGCGTCTAGATCTGGAGACAATATCTAATAAAGTATAGTGTAATAAAATACTTTTTTAAAAGGCTAGTTGTTGTTTGTAGCTAGACCTTTATCCATTATTAATAGCTTATCTAGCATTCATTACATCTAGCACTAGATCTATAAGTATATGTGATGTTGAAAGAAGTCGGCTTTGGTCGGCAGCCAGTCAAGGAGACGGAAACTCCGAAATAGAACATACGGCTATCTCCTGTTCATAGCCGTCTCAGACTTATGTACCACTGTGAACTGGTATTGGTCTGTGCGAGCCAATTATTACTTTAAAAATACTCTTCGACGGCTGGAGGCAATACAGTGTAATTAGCCCGCAAATGACTAGTCCCAAACGAGTCGATTAAAGGATACCTCTCAAAGTCGCCTGCTGGAATGTCTCCACACTGCAGGATAGCAACAAAAATGAATTTCTTCAACGGAGTCTGCATTGGTGGCATTAGTACTGGCTCGATTAGATGTAGACATCGCTGCCTCACTGAGATACGCCTGGCAAGCCAGGGGTCACTGACTGTAAGAGGGCTTGTTTAATTCTTTTCAGATCCGAAAAAGGCCCTGAGGAGCACAGGCAATTGGGGGTGGCCTTTATGGTAAAACAATCTCTTGCCAACAAAAAATAAGTTATCTTTTAATCACTCAGACCGACATATGTCGCTCAGGCTACCGTTAGATGGCTCCAGATACGTCACAATTATCAGTGCTTACGCTCCCACGCTTCAGGCAGAGCCTGAAACCAAGGAAATATTATACTATGACCTGAGGAGAGCCTTAGCAGGGTGAACACTACTGACAAACTAATTATCATGGGCGAATTCAACGATCGAGTGGGGAACGACAACAGCTCTTGGCCAGGTGTTCTAGGCAGGCATGGCATTGGCAACTGCAACGATAGCCGTTTCAAGACCACATGGATGTATCCACACTCAAAGCACTGGCACCTACTGGATTACATAATAGTAAGGCTGTGTGATGTCAGGGATGTGGTGCACACTAGAGTAATGCTCAATGCTGACTGTTACACGGACCATCGTCTTGTCCAGACGAAGCTAAACATCACCGTCAAGAAGGTAAAAACAAAGCCTGCATGTGGAAAAGAAGCTAAATGTCGAAAGGCTGGCTAACGTACTAGAGCGCTTCAGTGTACTACTTTAGGCTGATCTTTGAAAGCCCCAGGAGAACAATACTGCAAAAAAGTAAACCCTAACCCACACGCTCATTGTATGAGTCGCTTCGTTGTGCCTATGGCCCAACTAACCAGACTACAGCACCGCTAAGATCATCCAATGGTTCTACATCATTTACCAGCAAGGTGGACATACTAAATCGCTGGACAGAACACTACAGTTTGCTGTTAGGTGATAAAAGGCACGTATCGGATGAATCGCTGGCAAATGTCCCTCAGAAATCCATAAGAGAGGAGCTAACAGAATTGTTCGCTCTATGCTGGACATGAACCTGAACTTCGAGAATCCGTAATCATATCCCTATACAAACAACTTCTCAAGTCTAACTAATCCAACTATCGAGGCTTTACTTAGGAAATATCGTTGCTCGAGTGCTGCTCGACCGACTAAACCAGTCTTTGCTGGACGAGGTCTGATCTGAAAGCCAACGTGGTTTCAGAGCGGTAGAGGTGTCATGGGGTGGTATGACGAGAACGAATATGTTACTTTGTTATTTTGGTATGATTGTTATATCCCTTCTAGTGAATGTAAATTGTGTTGCGCGTGTTGTGAACTGTGATTTAGTTATAGCTGAATGTGCGAGAGAGTGTGCTAAGTTAGTAAGGTCTTGCTTCCTGTTCAGGAAGGTTGGACGTGTGCTTCCTGGACTGGTCTTTGTGTATTCGTGGTGGAGTTGTTGTGTGCTAAATAGTTTTTAAAAAGTATTTGTATTTGGATTCATTGCAACTGGAGTTGAAGTGTGTAACAAGTATTTGTGTAGCAAGTATAAATTAATTGGAAGTAAATAATCAGCATACCACAAGCCACAAGACAAAATTAAAAGTGAACCCTGACATAATTGGCGTCTCGTCCTGGCAGGTATTGTTGTACCTGTTTTCATTGTCATCTATGAGTTTGATCATCCAAACGTGATACAACCTAGACATATTTGAGTGGATTCAAGACAATCTGTATAATTTAATTTTTGTAAGTGATGTATTATCTAAGTTCGACACCTAATAATCGTTCGACCTGTATTTGAAAACATTTGACACACGCACCATTGAAATTATTGACATTTATTTGAAGCACAAGGAGAACACGGAGGAACTAATCACTAGCCGGATCACGTCACTCAAATTCTCTCAAGAGAAAATTTGAATGACGTTTTGTACTTCAGTATCTTTTACGTCATCGTAGACATCGCCATTTGAAGAGAAATCATCATTTATTGAGACATTGCCATTCATTGAGAAATCGCCGTTTATTGAGCCGTCTCCATTTATTTAGCCATCGCCATTTCAAGAGACATCGCCATTTATGGAGTCTTTGCCATTTATTGAGACATCACTATTTATTGAGACATCGCCATTTCAAGAAACTTTGCCATTTATTGAGACATCGCCATCACAAGAGACTTCGCCATTTATTG
>JADKLZ010001913.1:1185046-1226493 GCA_021533235.1 Biomphalaria straminea
TTTTTTTTTTTGTTGTTTTTTTAAAATTTCGCAGACGACTATTCACTGCACTTTATTAATGGAGCCCAGCCACTGGTAGAAATGTGTAACGTCTCTTGACTAGGCTCGTGTAATTGGGTGCTAAAGTTTTTATATCGGAAAGGAAATTTTTATGGTCAAAATCATTTTTTAAACAAATTTACAACCCCATAGCTACGCTCATAGATTTTGATGAATTAAGTTTGCTTTAGAATAATGTATTTTCAACCTCAAAGCTCTCGGTAGGTGGATTTTAAACTCAAAACCATCCGTAGGCGGTTTAAATTTAAAAAAAAATCTCTGGAGGAGGGGGTTTAAACTCTAAACCCCATTGGTTTGGTTACGCTCATGAAATTTTGAGTGAGTAATTTGCTTTTTTTTATCTTGAAAAGTTGTTTTTTTTTTAGTATTAAATCCCGCGGAAAGAGGGTTAAAACTCAAAAGCCTCTTTGGCAACGCTCATAGCATTTAATTTGCTTTTTTATATTGAAGAGGTTTTTTTTTAAGCTTCAAGTACCGCTGGAGGGGAGTCAAAACCCCTTATGGCATCGCTCATATAGTTTTGAATGTGTAATTTGCTTTTTTTCAATTTGAAGAGATATATTTTTAGCTTCAAACCCCGCTGAAGGAGGGTTTAAGCTCAAAACCCCCTATGGCTACGCTCATAGAATTTTTAGTATGTAATTTACTTTCTTATATTGAAGAAGTTTTTATTTTTCTTTAAACCCCGCTGAAGAGGGGTACTCACCCCCCCCCCTTGGCTACGCTTGTATCATTTTGAGTGCGTAATTATTTTTGTTACAAGAGGTTTAAAACTTGCAATTCCTTTGGCTGCGCTGATAGAATGTTGAGTGTGTAAATTGTTTTTAATATAGTGAAAAGAAATATTAATAATTTATTGGAAATGTGATCATCTACAAACACGAAGGAGGAGTTTTATATAATAATATTTTTGTTTTTTAGCGATATCTAGTCAAAGTTCTTGTGTCTACAACCTACGTTACCGTAGAACCTGATTCATTTATTTAAAAAAATATTTAGACGATAAAACAGTTTGATCGTACTTATTCTTTATCATTAGAGCAGAGATTTAAAAAAAAGACAGGAACTTTAACTTAAGATAACAAAGTGTCACAGATTTAAGTATTTGTTCAAACATAATATATGTTGTTTGAAGGAGAACACAGCCATACAGCGATGTGCACGGCGCAATCTTGATAGCCCAGGAATGGCAGATTTTCAAATCCGCCACAGAATTTATTTAATCTATCTATTTAATATCACTTCAACGTGGAATCTGGGTGGTAGCGATTCTTAAATTCTGCTATAACGTTTTCCACAGAGGCGTAGCTAGGAAATTTTCATCGTATTGGGCCTGGGGGGCGTGAACTCTTTGTGGGCTCTGAAATTTGCGCAAGATTGAAATTTTAATGTAAAAAAAAAAAACTCGTTTATATATATATATAAGGAGTTCTAGCCATTTGACCACTTGGATAAAAACTTTATTTGATCCTTATAATTTTTCTGAATTAAATTCATTATTAATTCAAGAGTGTGATAAATTAATGTTCATTAAAATTGTGCGTATCGTTTTCTGCGTCTAGATAAAAGACCTATAGATATTTGTCGCCATTGTATTATATGTGTGTGTTACTGTTAGAACACGTAAGCTGTAGGCGTGGTGGTGACATTCGGGTTCATACTATAAACTTGTTCATTGTAGGCTTTGTCAGGATCAATGCTCAATTTGTTCACGCTTCACTTGTAAATGAGGAAGATAACTCCGTTTCTAGCAGACACAAATAATACGTTTAATGTGTACAAAAATACCACGTCAACTGACTGTCTCAACTGACTTTTAGTGACTGCCCCTAAGTATCACACTCAACTGACTGCTTCACTCAAGGTTAAAAGTATTCACTCTTGTGCAATATGGGTTGTGGATTAGGTTCACAACATTGTAAATGGGGTTTCCACTCAATGGCACCAACTTTGAGGTGGTGACAATATTATATCTGGACCGAAATAGAAAAATAATTCTTATCCGCTATTTATCAATTTACATATCTATACAGATTGACTGTTACGGACGTGACTCTTTTTTTTTAAGCTTAATAGGAGCATCGATCTTTTCTGTCTTATAAAAATAATGATCTTTAATTGTCGAAGTTTAGGAATAACGCTTTATCATTTTTTTTGCATTATAATTAGAATAGGCTATTGCTAACGAAAATATGTATTTACACAAATACTTGAAATAAAGCCTGTTAGTTTTCACACAGATAATGTTTTCAAAAACCTAGATAGAAATAAAAGACATGAGAAAATAGTGTTGTTTTTTTTTCGATATATAACTACTAGATCTAGATCCAAAAAATAAATTGCGTGTTTCACAGAATAGGTTAACAAAAAACTTATTAAAACTGCGTTTCAAAGCAAAGCCATTTATAAGGTTTGCAAAAAGAATTTTACTAAATTTTTGTGTAGTGTTAGAGATTTCAATGGCCAGTCTATGTATAAAATATGTCAGTCCTTTAAGTTTGCACAAATTAAATTTAATTAAAAACAATACTTACATAAATGGGTGGCGACAATAGAAAATGACTGATTAGCTTCATCAGTTTGGGATTTTCCGTAAATAATAAGATAAAAATGGACCTAAGTATCTCGATAACATTTGTAATTTTTCTCAAAACCAATTTACATCATTCATTTTTGTTAAGCTACTGGATTTTAAAAAAATATAGATATTACCAATTTTTTTCTCATGAACATATTTTTGAAATACTTTAAAAAAAATAATGATATTCTTAGAGCTCATCTTCGGCAGGCTATGATTCATGACGGGGAGGATCCGTCTTAACGCCGTACCGGTTCCTACCGTCACCGAAACGCAATGTAAATATTGTTATAAACATGGTGGTGGCACAGACGGGGTTGTGGTATGTGTGTAGCCAATTGACCCCCATCGACCAAGGCCAGCTCAAGACGAACGGTCAAGCGTGACGAGTTACGGTCAGTCGAGTCGAATGTTCACGTGAGGGTTCGGGAAAGATCGGTGGCGTGAACAGAACTCTGGAGCGTCACGAGAATGACGTTTTTGTAGTGACGAATGCAAGAAAACGCTTTTGGCGTCGGGGCTTCGCCCCGAATTCTACTGATTAATAATGAGCTGTAGATGTCAGGATAATGCGTTTCTGCAGTGACAAAACACTTTTGGCGTCGGGGATTCGCCCCGAAAACCATTTATAAAAAATAATGACTTGTAGATGTCAGGAAAATGCTTTACTGCAGTGACGAATGCAACTAAACGCTTTTGGCGATGATGAATATTGAGCTTTAGATGTCAGGATAATGCGTTTCTGCAGTGACAAATGCAAGAAAACGCTTTTGGCGTCGGGGCTCCGCCCCGAATCCCACTTGCGAAGCTTACAGCACTCCCTCAGACTCCAGCTTGCCTCAACATGACTGTTTTTTTTGTTTTTTTTTCACGGAGGTTAAAAAACACTGCTTTTTTATTCTCGTAAGTATAAATAATATATATATATATATATATATGTGTGTGCTGTACACACGTTTATGTATAGGTTTAGGGTTTTCTGGGCGTTAGGTTTAGGGTTTGGAAAAAATCGCCCCCCCACTCCAAAGTTCTGGATCCGCTAGTGCTTTATATGCCTCTTTCTTAATCTCTCCTCTATTTTTCGCTCTGTACCTTCTCTCTATCTCTGTCTTACTCTCTTTCTTTCTATGTCTTCTCCTCTCTATCTTTATCTTAACTCTTTTATGTGCTGATTTTTCATTAACTATTTGACTTAGTTCTCTAGATCGCAATGCCACTGTGTAGAGAAAGGTGAAGAGTTGTGATAAGAACCTTATGGGCACTATGAACAATGGTGTGTCATAATCAAAAAATGAAGCCATGTCTTGATATAAGAGCCTTTTTAGTGTGTTACTGGCGAGGATTTTTCTAGAAAAAACAGCATATTCCTCTGTGGTTATCGCAGATTTAGCGTTTTCTTTTTGCTTAAGAAGAGAGATGATATCATGGTCCATGATCGTTACTGCTGAGGGCCCTCAGACAGGACTTGAAGTGCTCCAGGTATAAGACAAACAATCTTTGTCTTGCTAACGATGAATGGGATAATGTGCTGGACTTTATTGAAGGTGGAGCCTTTCAATCGGGGATATATCTTTTTATAAACTTCTGAGAGAGTCACCTCTAGAGGATGTGTGCTGTTGAATGACATTATAATAATAATAATAATAATAATAATAATAATAATAATCTTTATTGTCCGTGAGGAAATTTGTCTTACAATTTGTGCATTACACCAAACAAAACATCAAGCCTAAAAAAAAACATTCATACCTGACTCATTCAAAATTTACATGTGAAAAAATAGTTTATGTTTATATCAAATTATTTCTATTCAATGACTTCACTGCCAGGGGAACAAAAGAGAGACATGAGATTTTCTCTATGACTTCTGCATGAAAAATTCCTAGGGACAGGCTGCTCGTCATTGTATTTTGATTCTGTCAAAAGCTCCCAAAATATATCTGAAGCTATTTTTTTGACGATTCGGTACATCCCTTAAGGTTAAGAAGTCTTAAACTGATCAACATATACCATTATAGAGTCAAAACGTGCCTACTGGACGCTAATTGAAAAAGCAATACAAATGCATATAATTTTAATTACAAAAAAAAATAATAATACTTTTGTTTCAGACATAATTGATATATAACTTTATTTGAAAATTAAATGTCCAAAAATTAATAACTTGGATGGGATTTGTTAGATTTTAAGGGGGTATTTATGTCCAGGTAAATTCTTGTGACAATAGATTTACTGCTTCAGGTGTGAAGAATGTAAAGAAAAAAAATCATAACTATAAGTAAAAATGCAGCACAATGTAGTTACGAGACCTTCATGAGCAACAAAACAAACAAAAAGACAGCAATTAACACACACACAATTAAGATAATTTATCTGCTTAATGTTGTTCTCAATCAAATAAAAAAAATTAGCTGTGCAGATGTAAATGCACGGGAAATCGGAATGACGATAATGTCTGAGTAAGAAAAATTGGAAAAGGGTGCAGCGTTAGTCCTCATCTCATTGTAACTAAAACTGTGTTTGTTGTCGATCTTGTAACTGATACATTGTTTTAACCTCTTGTGGTATTCAGGCAAAACCAAAACGTATTCAAGACATAAATTGGTGCATTAAATTTCATTACAGTGTACCTGGCTTTCGACGATATAAGTGATCTAACTGTAGACAGGCTTGCTACATACTGCACCTTTTGTTCTAAAATGACTACCAAGATTAGCGATTAATTTATCTTAATAGTAGGTTTTATTTGCGATAATATGCTCAAGGTTTTGAAATGATCTGAGATGGAAATAAATGTAAGAGATGAAATCGTCATTCAAGAACAGCTTAGAGAAATTCGAATTTTTTGAACTAAGCCCGTTTTAATTTATTTTAATGGTACATAACATAAGGGTACCACTAATCTCCTTATCAACGCTATACAACAATACAATGTGAAAAACGCACTCTACAGATTCAGAAAAAAAAATAAAAAAAATTAAATGTCATCCACCTCCATCACCGGATCAAGAACCAACAATTTCTGTGTTGTTTTTTTTTGTGTATTAATGGGGACTGACAAACTAATATCTCCCATTCATCTTATTTAACTTTACTTAGACTATATTGTATTCATTGTTTTTTGTTTTGTTATGTTGTGACTTTGATGAATTCCTCGTGGCCAAAACTTCATTCGTTTTAATTTGGTTAAGCAGAGTTACCTTTTTTTTTTCTTATGTTCAATGCTTTTGAATAGCAATTGCAAATCGATTTTCTTTATTTCTGCTGAGTTTTATTACGGCATTGAACCCAAGTTCTACTAAATAGGAAGACGAGAAAGCAGTTCTTCTTCTTCTTCTTCTTCTTCTAACCAGCTTTTTTACTGCTGAGCTGTCAGCTCTTTTGCAGACTGTGCCAAGGAAAAATACTGTGCTGTTTTTTTCAGTTGCTCAGCACTGCCATAAAGGGTGTTGGTTATGTTGGGCTGTAGTGGTAGTAGGGTCTGCCTAAGGTGGATTAGGAGGGGGCATTCAAAAAGGATATGGTTTACAGTTTCATAAGGGTGGGAGCAGTGTCTACAAAGTGGGAGTTGTGTGGGATTTATTTTATTGAGATGATAATTTAAATGTGGTGTATGTCCTGTTCTTAGTTGGAAGATTGTACATTGCTCTTTGCGGGGGAGGAAGTTAATACTGTCCAGTTTGTTAGGCATGTTCATTTCTTTGTACATGGCTCTGCCTGTGTTTCCTGTAGCCCATTGGTTAAGCCACTCCTCTTTGTAGTTGTTGATTAGCATTGACCTTAGGGTGAGGTAGTTGACAGGTCTATCTGGTTGTTCCATAGATGATCCTGCCTTTGAGAGCTTATCTGCTCTTTCATTTCCCATGACACCAATGTGTCCAGGGATCCACTGTAATATGATGTTGATGTTTAAATTGGTCATCATCTGGTGTATTATCATTTTTAGTGTTGTCAACTCTCTTGGGCTTTTTGTGGTGCTGCTGTTAAGTGCTTGAAGAGTGGATTGTGAGTCTGTAAAGACAACAATATCTGATGGTGCTTGTATTCCTTCATGTAATTTATTTTCGACTGTCTGCAAGGCTATGGTAATTGCCTCAATTTCAGCTTGGAAGTTTGAGCAGTAGTCGCCACAGGGTGCACTTATTTCAAAGTGTATGTTTTTGGGGAAGACCAGGAAGGCACCAAGACCGGCATTGATGGTGGCTTTGAAGGCTGATCCGTCTGTGTATATATGGATGGTTGTTTTTGGATAGCTTTCAATTGTTTCAAGCGTGCCTACTTTGAGCTCCAGTGGATTTGATTCTTTTGTCAGAGTATTATTTATTAGATGTGTTTTAATTGTTGGTTGTTTATAGTTAAGTCCAGGAGTTATGTTTGGGAATCTGGTGATTTTTTCTCTGTTATTGGGTAGATGGTGTTTTAAGGCTAGTTCGTCAGTAATTTGAATCAGTGTTCTTTGCTTTTTTTTATTGTTTTTCCTATTTCTCTGTGTTAATAATTTATTTGGATGGTCATCCTCCAACCTTCTGTATCTCTCAATGGCTTCTAAAGCTGCTCTGTTGCGCCTTAACTTAAGAGGTTCAATATTTGAGTCTATTTCACAGGCAGCTGTGGGAGTGGTTCTCATACCTCCACTGACCAGACGCAAGGCTTGGTTTTGGACTGAGTCCAAAGCTGACTGATAGGTTTTGTTGGCAGCTACTTGTATGGAGAGGCAGTTATCCATGACAGATCTGACATATCCAGTGTATAACTGTCTTAAGGTTTTCTTTTCAGCTCCCCAGGATGTTCCTGCTAGGTGTTTCATTATGTTTAATCTCTGAGATGCCTTTTCTTTTAAATCAGCCATAAAGTGTTTTAGAGACAGTCTTTGGTCTAATTTTACACCAAGATAAGTTGGATTTTCTTCTTTATTTATTGGCTGTGAGTCTATTTTTAGGATGTAGTTTCTTTTTGCTATTTTGTTACTGTGGCTAAAGATTGAATAAACTGACTTTTCTTTGTTTATTTCCATTTTCCATAATTTTGAAAACGTGGAGATAGTTGTGAGGGCTCTGTTTAATTTGGATCTAGTCAGCACTGGATATTTCTCTGTTGTCCAAATTAGGAGATCATCTGCGTAAAGTGCCTTATTGACTGAAATGAGGTCTGGGAGGTCATTCATGAAGATTAGAAAGAGTGTACAGCTAAGGGCTGACCCTTGCGGTAGGCCTTCTTCCAAACTTTTTTTACTAGAGATGGCGCCTTCAAATCGGGTTTGGATGGTTCTGTTTTTTAGGAAAGCCCTGATCCAGCTGTACATTTTTCCATGGATGCCCATTTTTTCATCTTCAAAAATAGACCTTTTCTCCACACTCTATCATAGGCTTGTTGCAAATCTATAAATACTGCTGTAGTGTGTTTGCTTTCGTGGAACCCTTCTATTGTGTCCTGTATAAAGCGAAAGAGGTGGTCTTCTGTTCTACTTGCTTTCCTGAAGCCAGCTTGTGCGTTGTGGAGGGAGCAAGTGCTTTCTAGCCACCAATAAAGTCTGTTATTAATCATTTTTTCTGCCGAGAAAGCAGTCAAAACATTCTGACCCTTTCGAAATTCATAATATAAAATTGGATTCTCTTTTTGTAATCAGAATATATATTCATGCTAAAACATTGGTTAAATATCCTCGTTTTTGTTTTGATATATCAATAAACTTCACTTCTAATATTATTATTTCATCTTTGATCAATATCTGAGTTTGCCCATGTGCAAAATGTTTGCCAAAGTGTTTAACATAGTTGTAGTTTATTCAAGTGAAGATTGTCTTCAGACCTTTGGTATAGTTATGCATGAAAAGTTGTTAAGTGTTGACAAATGGCAAGAAAAACTTCACCTGAGTTTTAAAACCTCAAAAGATATGGAAACTGAGAATATTTTTGGTTTTATATATGCGGATATGTTTTTGCAAGAAATGATGAACGTTTTGTTGTATTAAATAGAGTAAACAAGTTTGTCATATGTGCAATTACTTTTTTTTTTAAAAGTTTTTTTTTCCCGAATGTTATTCTATCTGCTTTACGTAAATCTCAACACTGAATCAAAAAGACCATAAAATTGATTTAACATACACTTTTTGATAAACAATGTACATTTGTGTGAAGTATTACAAAATATAGTCCTCATTTACTACCAAAGCTAGCTAAGTAATTCCTACGGTTTTTCTTCTAGTCGGCTTTTTGCTGCTGAACTGTAGGCTCTTTTTAAAAATAAAAATAAAATAACTTTTGGGTCAGGATTTTGGGGTTTTAATATCATAAAGAGATATAAGACGTCGATAGCAAAGACGAACAGACACAAAACACTCTTTTTTGGCAAACACATTATTAAATACAATTCAACTATCTGATATGAACTGTTCTATTTAAAATTATAAGTGAGTCTGGTGTAAATGAACATTTTAGTTTTCTATAGTTATAATGTTTTCTTTGTTGTAATGCAAATATTTTCAGACAGATTTGCTTATAGATAATAATAATAATAATTAATTGTCTACTGATCACCTGCTGTACTGGGATAGGCCTATTCTGTCCGACAAAACGGTAGATTATAATCGCCCTGATCTGTTGTTTATCGATAAAAAAGAAAAAGCCGCTGTCATGCCGTACCACTATCTCATAACTTGAGAAAAACTGAGCTGGAAAGTATGTGAACCTAGGCTTGGAGATTAAGCGTTTATGGAGGTTATCTAAAATAACAATATATCCCATTGTCATATCAACCGAGGGGATAATAACAGCTGACCTCAAAGATACCTTCAAGGCTCTGAACATTCCTAGGAACATTTTCGTTGCCTGTCAGAGGGCGGTACTTCTGCAGACCTGCCACATCACCAGAAAATTCCTCAGTGGAAACTGATAAAGGGAATACGAAGAATTTTGTCTCCCTTTAACGAAACTAAACCCTGGCTCCGCCAGAGAAAGAATAGGCCTACTAGTTATTTTCTAACATAATAATAATTATTATTATTATTAAACTGTGCTTAGAAACCTTCATATGTTCAGCACCACAGTACAGAGTGGTATTAGGGCCTGCATAATGTGGAATAGGAAGGGGCCTTCAAAGAGGATATGGTTTACGGTTATATTTATTTCCTTGTTCTTTAGGCCTAAGATGTTGAGTTGCAAAGGTTTAGGTTGTTACTTCTTGAATGTGTTTTATTTCCAGTATCACAGTCAATCCCGGAAAAAGCATCCATGTAAATACCTTTTACAAGGCGACATCTATGCTTGTTTGAATTTTTTCCCGTAGTATTTCAAGACTGAAAACTTTCTTTAAATGCTGAGATTATAAGAAAACAAAGCCGGAGGAAACCCGCACCCTACACTAGAGGCCAGGCAATAATTCGGGTGATAAAAGACATTTTGTCACAGACAATTTTAGAAAAAATATAATCAGAAAAAAAATCTAAATATTCATTTAGATATTTTATTTTTATTAGATATTATTATTATTATTATTATTTACCAAAAAAATCTTTCAAATTTCTTAATACATTTATAATTTTAATAAATATTAATCCAAAAGGACAACATTTAAAAAATATATTTTTTTCAAAACTGAAAAAAAAAAAACTCCCTTAAAAGTAGAAAAAAAGAGATCCTGAATATTTAATGTCACAAAGTACTAACTTTTAATAAACATTTAACTAAGTATAAAATTGTTCTTCAGGAGAGCCACATAAAATTATTGAAAAATAAATAATGCTAAAAAACATTATTATGCATTACATAGTTAAAAATGTCCAATATTATAATAATTTATATTAATAATAAATATAAGAAAAATTAAGTTGAATAAAAAAATATTCCTGTTAGGCTGTTGACAAACATAATGTAGTTTAAAGGTGCTTTGTGAACATAATAGACAAAAAAACACTAGTTTTAACAATATACATAATAATGTTCTTGCTAGCTGCAACAAAACACTCAATGATGAGCTTGTTCCAATCAATTGAACCATGTACTGAAATGGCCTGCAAAAGTAAGATATTTGATAAAAATGTAATGACATATTATTCTGGAATTTTAAGACTGTTGTTCTTTCCCTATGCACAGATATTGTGATTGTGTATATTATAGAGGCTACTGTAAAAACTCTATGGAAACTAATGAAAACAGATTTATTTATTTACTTCTACATTTCATACTTTATGAAACTGTACTAATGTATTTGAAGAAATAATAGTTCTAGGTATAATTGCGTATCGCGTTTTGTATATACAATAAATTTGAAGATATTTGTTTATACTTTTAATTAAAAAATATATATCTATGAATATTTAGTTTGTTTTAATTACAAAAATAATCGTAGAAACTAAAAAAAAAGACGTACACATTAAATATGCATGGTTATATGAATTTACCTCAAAAATTAATCACTGACACTTTTTCTTCTTCAGTGCTTGTCTGCTAAAAACGAAATAATAAATAAAAATATAAGGTCACTTGTTTGCTTGGAAAAATAGTTTCTTTATGCTATGCATTCTAAAATCAAAACTACGATTAATAATAAGAACAATGCAATAATGTGATCAGTAAGACAGGTGTTATGTTATAGGTAGAGAGTATATGAGTTTAGTTAGATAAATATATTTTGTATAGTTTTTAGCAACGGTAAAGTAGTGACGTAGAGAGACAGACTAATGACGTAGTAGACTTAGAGCGACAAGAAGACCAACATGGCGTTATTCTAAGAGTAGGTTGTTTCATGAGTAGTGAATTAGTAGTTAGAAGACTGGACGGATTTCCCAGCATTGATAAATAAAGTGTCATTTATAGATTAAAAAAAGTGTTTTCAACTATATCCTATTGTAGATGTGTGTATGGGCTAATATAGAATAAAAAGTGAAATAGAAACATAATCGAAGTCAGATAGATTAGCCCACAACACAGGGCACGAGATAATACAGAAATAAGTTTTCTATATTTGGCAACGCCTTATTTCTTGTACAGGAACCAGGTGTCCTACACATTTGCTGCCCGTTTTGTTTTTAAGTTTTATTTTATGATCGCTTACATTGCTTACAAAATTGCTTACTTTTAATGTACAGAGAAAAAAATAGTAGTCGCCGTTGCACAAGATCTTTTCAAGATCTAAAATATTATAACATCAAATTTAAAAGTGAAAGAGAAACGATCAAATAGAAAGACCGCAAAAAAAGTGGCTTTGGCCTTTTAGAAAGGCTTTAGGCATTTTGTGAAATATGTTTTATTAAATTAGTTTATTATTAAAAACATCATCTGATTGTTTTTATTTACAAGTAAAGTACATAATTAGTCATATTTAAAGTGACGAGTTTGATTACTTATCGCTATATTAGTGCACATGCTTTGTAAAACTTCAAAGTACAAAGTAAAAGTCTATAAAACGATGTTTCAAATTGTGTCATATCAAAGATAAAAGAAAATATGTCAAATACTAATAGGTAATCAAAGCAATTATTAATACTAATATGCGACTTCTAAGAATGAGTCACTTTACTATATACTAATTTAAAATGTGATATAAAGTTTTTTTACATGTGATGATCGGGGAATACATTAATCTATTAATTAAGGCTTTTGTTCCCTCATTTAGTTTGTCTGTTAGTCTCGGAGTCTCCAAGAATTGAAGCAAGTAGAGTGGCCAGTGCGATTGAACGCCGAACCAACAGAAAACAGACAGAAGAAGCAGGCCCATCTACAACTGAGAAAACCCACCCATGTCACGTATGCGACCGGCTTTTTAAAGCAAGAATTGGACTTTACAGCCATCTTCGAGTCCATAGGGAATGAGAAATGTGCTCATCTTCGAACACGAAGGAGGCTTCGGTGCAATTAATTTTGTTTGATTAAAATATTGAAACAATATTTGCTATTGAATGAAATGCTTAGAACTTTTAATTATTGTCTTTAAACCTACCATCAGGGGAAAATAGTTTATTCTGTGATGGAATTTACGAGATAAAGTCCCAAATTTGTTTATGGAATAGGAAGGTTGGGAAAATGCGCTTAGAAAAAAATAGTTTCAGAACTCATTTTAGTTGTTACACTTCTACTTAAAATTTCTTATGAATTATACATGTACCAAACAATGTTCTTTTAATAATTATTTAATTACTGCGAAAATACATAGACTCTGTAGCCATATTTTACTATCATGTTTTAAAACGTCATTTTTTCTTAGAGCCGTTAGAGTTAGAATGATGTTAAAGCAAAAGACAGAAAGAATCCTCTCTCCTTTTTATAATTATTGCTTATGATTGCATTTCGGGATTAAGATTATGGGTGGGGAACTTAAAGAAATATTCTCCTTTTTTTATCCTGTACTATTTCTCCTAGTAAGATAATTTCAGGTGACATACAAATCAATAAAAAAAAGAGTAAGACGTAGGCGCCTACCTCTAAATTTTTTTTTAATAGTGCTTTGTAGATAATTTTAAATTGTTTTGTATAACAAAACAATTTTTTCTTATAATATTTTTAGATAATCGTCAGGTTTCCTCTCTATTCATCAAGATATTTGGGAAAGCGCCGTTTGCTTTTTCAAGTATTTTTCCGTATTATGAGCTTCATCAAATCTTTCTCTGTCAAGTTCAATGCAATTTTCTTTTTGTAATAAGGAGAGATAATGTCAACGTTGAAGTATAGCGGAAATTGACGTTCTGATAATGAAGTATTTTCTTGGAATTTAAACGCAATATATTTATTCTATTAAAAAAAAAGTTATTCAAATTAAGCCTAATAACAATGTATTGGCCAATACTATTATGTAAGGGATGTTTGATATACACATGAATCACTTCTATCTTAGGACAAGTGAAGATAATCTACGTGTCGTGAAAGGTCGTCAACTTAACAACGTTAAACACTTGAGAGAAATTAGACAATTTTTCGAAAGAAATTTGTCCGTTCGGTTGTAAGAGGGAGGTTGATTATAGAATAGCGTTAATGAAGATGCATTTTTATATTTCTTTTAAAGAATTATTTGCATTGATCTTGTTGCTTCGGTAGGAAAGATCTAATTGGAATATGAAATAAAATCCCTTAAATGTATAATTATTAGGGGTGTACCGGATAGTACTTTTTGATATCCGGCCGGAGCCGGATATGACCGGATAATAAAATTTGATATTTGGCCGGAGCCGGAGCCGAATACCTAAGTATCTTGTAAATAACTTGTATTGCTGAACATATTACGAAACTGTTATATAACATACCTATATTTGTTGGTATTATATTTTTCCTTTTATATACCTTATTGTTTTAAACTCTGTTACTGATTGATTTATAAAAGATTAATAGTATTTATAAACAGAAATTTATCTGTGTAGCATCATCATGAATAGCATGAGCGTGTCTTTGTGTATGTACGAAGCCACCAACCATATAGGCTGTGTGTTGGAGGGTCACTGTAAAATATGTTAGTATATATTTTACTAGTTACTAATGTAAATCTCTCATCTCGCTTGTATGCTGGTTGAATGTATGTGTTCAAGAATTTCGACCAACAATCGGTCATCAGACTTGTGTTTTTAAGTCCAAAGACTATTTCTGGTTCTGGCTTCAAAAACTTAATACTGATAGCTGTTAGTTAATAGTTGGAATCTGAAGCGTAGTAGGTCATATATTTATTAATACGTTTGCCACAAAATATATTTTATTAAATCAGGAACATCCATTACACTTACATTATTGATGTTTAGATCTACTGATAAATAGATCAAAGAGCATTAGGAAACCAAATATAGACGAAAACTCATCCACACCCTACCTACCAAAAAAGAAACATAAATGGATTTTGTGTTCGATTGATTGTAACAACCTGGTCAGATAGACATAGTGAACCTACACATGTTGTCCTAGTGTAGTGTGTATAGATGATTGTGTTGACCTTCACGCGTTTATTTCCTTTGGGAATACGCAATAGTGTTTAGTATGCAGGCAAAAAAAAGATAACACATTGGCATGGTCAGTCAAGCAAATAGATAGGCTAAATTATCCGTACACTAGTTACAGAGGTCATGTGTTTCTTAACATTCCAGCATATTATGGTGCTTTAGATTAATTTATTTTCTGTGATCAATTTATTTTCTGTGATGTTAAATTTTACTGTAAGGTTTTCCTTTAGGCCCTATATATTAAGTCAACCTCAATAGGATTAAGCAATGAAATTAGTTTCTTTCTAAAAGTTTTAAGACTTCGAAAAAACTACATACACCTATACAATTTATCTCCAAGTAAACAAACTCAGTGTCATCATCTGTTGACATATATACAATGTCAATATGTCTTAACGATTTGCGTTAATCCATTCTGGCTTAAGTATGGTCAATGTCTATCAATACATTGTCATGGGTTAAACAAATAAGAAGTTAAGGGTGTTGAGTCTCTTGAGCCCTCCCTTAAAGATACCACTGGTCATTGTCTGTTTGGCTTGTAGTCCAGACTTTAATTGAGACTTAACTCAAAGTAAACAAACTTATTACCCGGCCAATGGTGTAAAGTGCCCGGTACTTCGATAAACTGACCTAGATCAATTTTTTTTTCCTCCCAAAAAATGGCTGAAAAGTGTGTCAGCACATTTTAGCCTTTTTTAGGGGTGGTCATTTCCATCAAAGTTTTAGCACATTGTTTTAGATTTCAGGACTAATTGTTATTACTTTTTGTAAACCTAAGATATCAAAGATCATTTTTATTTGCTTTTGAAGCCAATCTGTTAAATTTTTTCCTAAGAAAAGTTTATGTGAAAGTGGACCATTTTACAACTTTTTTCCTATTATGGTTACAACAATGCTGTTTGCTACAATATATTATCATATTATGAAATGTGTATATTTCAAATTTCATTAAAGTCTCTTGGCGCACTTTAAAGATATTTGATATTAAAATTAACAAAGACAAAGAAGGGTAAAATTTTCTTTTTTAAATAAAATAAAAGTGTTAATGGTTACACCAATCTCACTAATTTTATTCAATTTAGCATGTTAATATATATCTGTGTGCTAAGTTTGAACTTTGTAGCTTGGCGCACTCTTTAGATATTAATTTTCAAAGTTGATGGTTAAAATCTATTTTTAGTAACAACCAACACTGTGATTTACTGGAAATGGTAAATTTCTGTCTATCACGTCCTATTTTTAGAAGCACACATAGAAATTTTTCATTTAGATTAACTTTTATAATGTTTAAATGCTAGGTTATGGAGAGGGAATGTGTCTTTATTATAATGACTTTGTAATGCGCACATTTTAAAGTAAAAATAAATATTTTAAAATAATAATATTAAATATTAACATTAAATATTATTTTTTAAAAATATTTTTAGCTCTGCAAACTATTTTTTTTTCTGTGTGTTGTTTTTTTTACTTTATACCTGTAAATAAATAGTTAATAAATGAGTACATTATATTTTTAAAATGATGAGCTATTACTGTACAAAAATTGAAGTAAAAAAATCTATTAATGACTTATAAAAAAATCGCAAGGTTTCTTTTTTATTTTATTGTCCGATGCAAGAAATTTTCCATTTACAATCTAATTTTTAAAGCATTTAAATCTAAATTCAGGCATTTTAAAATGATTAATTGCCAGTGCTCTACAAAAAGGTTTAAATTGTTTTTTATGGATGTTTTTGAACTTATGCTCATTAAATTTTAGCTAATATTTTTCTGCGCAGTACTATTTTCATTTATAATTTATACAAATTATCTATCTGATGCATATAAATAGCTATTTAAATATAGTAGAATTATAATTAAACAAAACACACTACAGATCTCTGATTTGTTTTTTTTTTGGCATATATGATGACATAATCACATATATTTTATTTTTTTGTCGAAGGCTTTTTTTATGTATAAATTCAATTTTTTTCAAAGATTTTATTGCTTGGTCTTATTTTTTACATTTATTGTAACAGAATACAGGGTAATGAAAAAGACTGTGAAGTTTCAACCCCATATCTTAAAGACTTTTTATGATACAGTTAATTGAAGTTCAACTGTCAGTTGTTTCGGTCACAGTTTTTTTTTTCGCTTTACAAAGGCTAAAGAAGGCTAATTTTTGGCCACTAAAAATTTAATAACTTCCCTCATAATTAACTCAGCAATATAAAATTGGTATCATTGGAAAGCATTTCTCAAGCTCTATCTAGGTAAATAGGTCCCATTGCATTGTGATCATTTTGAAATTTTTATCGAAGTACCTATGTAAAGGGTGTGGCTTGTGGTCCTTTGACCCTTTGATTGACAACCTATCTCATGATAAACAAACCCAAACCAGATTAACCTTATAGAGAAATGGCTTGTAGTCCCGCCCCCTAATAAAAATTCTTCTCCAAGTAAACAAAACTTTGTTCCCTCTTAAGATAGACCTCTAGACAGTGTCAACACGTTGACATCTGGCTTAATGTGGTCAGCTGCCTATTTGGAATCTCATTGTTATGGACTAAAAAAACAAAAGGAGGTGGGGGTTGCTCATATCTACCTCTGCAGATATACCCGCACATCTAGACAGATTATCAGCTTGACGTAGTTAATGAATATTACATGTTTAATAGAACACTCAAAGGTCAAAACAGGCTTTTAAAATGTTCCAGACATCGCTGCTATGTGATCTTACAATGTACAGTTTTATTTCTATTTAGATTAACACGCCTTGTCTGTGTACTAAATAAGATTTGGTGCGTAGTCATTGTTTATTGTTTTAAAAAACAAATTCTTTTATTTGAAACAAATAAAAAGTAAATGTATTTCAGAACTGACATTATTTAATCATGTCCACTTTGTGAATATTTATATATTTTTATCAACATGGAGATTAAGTTTAAACTTCTTGTTGGACATCGTTTATCAGCGTCGACACCTTTATATTGTTTGTCTTTCGCCTCTGTTGTTTCGATATTTAAGTGTTACCTCCGTATGGCGGATCTGGAAAAGACTTAGCGCGCGGAGGCGCCTAACAATATTAAAAAAAATACAGGTACTACGCTGTAAATTTTACTATCCGGTTTACTATCCGGTAGTGATATTCGACCGGAGCCGAATAGTGCCGGATAGTGAAAAAGTGCCGAATATTCGGCCGGAGACGGAGCCGGAGCGACTATCCGGTACACCCCTAATAATTATAGTAATTCAATATGTAGTGCTAATGTCATTTTAACTGATTTATAAGAAAGATTTTAACTGATTTATAGGAAAGTAAATATTACATGTTCAAAATAAAAACTACAATCCAAATACAATTCTTTTCTTTATTGTTTTTTTTTTTTTTTTTAAAGATGTATTTCCTCATTTCATGTGAGTTGTTTCAACGTAAATGTATTTATACTGACAATGCATAAAGTACAAATTTGAGTTCATCTGCTTATCTATTTATGCATTTTAGAAAATTCTTTAACTTCGAATGTTTTTTTTCCACTAATCGCTAAGACAAATATTTACTAATAAAATTAATAATATATAAAAGTGCCGTGAATTATCTTATTATGTTGTCGCCCCTTATTGTTTGTTTACATTTGTGAGCCTGTGTACTGACCGTATTTAATATTTCGTGTTGTGATCTCTGCTATGTGTGTAGTTGTTTGTCATTCAGTGAAATAATATTTTGAATGTAACTTGATTATGCTATTAAGTACATCAAATTATATCACTGAATCTATCTAAACATAGATAGACTGTTTTAGCCCGAAAAGTTCGACGTGGAACATACCGCACTTCAAGCACCTGAAAAGTGGCTGCACTAGTAAGAAACATTTTAAAGCTTTCTGTCTTTAGTTACGATAGAAAATATAGATAACAAGAAACTATTAATAAATTACATATCGCCTTTTGTGTATCAAATAATTAGTGATAAAGAAACATATGAAGACATTAAACGACATCTATGTGCAACCAAAGAATGAGGTATTCACAAGGCACAAGTTAACCACGTGCAAACAAGAACAGGGTCAAAGCGTTGACGCCTTTCTTCAAAAACTCCGCAGTCTATCCAAGGATTGCAATTTTAAAGCCGTGACAACTAAGCAACATCGTGACGAGTCCATTCGCGATGCATTCATCACAGGAATTGCGTCCATCAGTATTAGAAAACTAATCCTAGAGAAAACAGATTTAAAGTTAAAGGATGCATTTGAGTAAGCAAGAGTACTTGAACACCCTATCAACATTCGTTGTTGTACTATGACAGTCAGAAACCGTTTGTGGGGCTACTACAAATGCTGTTAGAGAACAGTTTGCTGATTCTGTCGCTCCCCAGTTACCTGTTCTACAAGCGTTGATTAATTCGACTCAAAACAAGAGGTAAGCGTTATATCTAGCAAGTGTTACTTTTTCGGCAAAGGAAGACATCCTTGTAATGAGTGCCCCGCATGTAAAGCAACATGTAATCAATGTGAAAAAAGGGACATTTTCAGAGATCTTGTAAATCAGGAAAAATCTACAGCTTTTCCCCTTGCTATGTTGCATTCTTTAGGACTAGGAAAATCACTCTCTTTGAATTTTCTCAATGGGGTGCCACTTAAAGCCTTGATAGGCACTGGAAGCTGTGAGAGTTATATATCAGCACGAGTTGCCAAAAGTAACAAGCTGCCAATAAAAACCTACATGGATAGAATATTTAAGGCTTCTACTTATCTGTCTCGAGTTACTGAGGACCATATCTTTGCCACCATACTATTCAAAGATGAAACATATTAGAATATCAAACTGTCACTTTTAGATGGTGTGACGGGTGGTCGCGAGTCACGTATATTTAGCTTGTTTAATGTCAAGGAGATTATTATTTTTAAAGATATCACACACTGACCCTTCAGCATATAAATCGGAAGCAGACACGCAACGAGACAAGCAATTAAAGAGAGATACAAATGATAAAATTATAAAGAATATTTATTAACATAAATATTTAAATAGAAAAATAATCGGGGGGGGGGTGTTTGCATTTAACTCTAATCAATACTATTTTTGATCATCACTCTTGCACTTAATGAGAGAATGTGTCACTTTGTTCTTGCTACTTAGCTATTTGTCTTGCTTGTGTCGCAGTTGTCTGTATCCTGGCTGGCAGTGGCGTTCTAGCGGGTAGAGTGACGCCGATGATATAGTATTTGGGGAGTTTCAGTCCAAAGTTCTAATATCGGTAGTGGCACAGTATGGCGGGTGGCCGGCTACAGTGGGCACAAGGACTGAGCTCTGGCCAGCCTGGGTCTCCTGTTAACTGAAGAGGACAAGGGGCGGGGGGAAATTCAGGTTGTTGACTTCAAAACTGTTTTTGTTTTGGATTGTTGATTTTTTGCGAGATGTTTTTTGAATGGAAGTAACACATAATAAACGATATTGGTTTTGTTCCTAGTCCAGGACAGTTGGACTTTGGTTATTTTATAGTTGAAGCGTGGACTCTAGTTATTTTTTCTGTGTAGTTATTATGCAGTCTATGAGATACGGAGACATGGGGCAAAATCCAGGAAAGGAAAGAGCTAAAAGAAAAGATAAACCAATGCCAGAATGAAGAGCAAAAAGCTAACCTTAGAGCCCAGTATTGTGCAGTAAACAAGTCTGTAAGAAAGAATGCAAGAGAGGACAAAAAACGCTTCCTTCATGAAATGACAGTCGATGCAGAAAAGGCAGCAGAGCAAAGAGACATGAAAAGGTTGTATGACATAACAAGAACCTTAGCAGGAAGAAATACCAACACCAACAAGCCAGTGAAAGACAAACAAGGAACGATCATTACCAGTGATGTTGGACAGAAGGAAAGATGGGCAGAACACTTTTAAGAAATTTTGAATCGACATCCTCCTGAATCGATTCCGGACATACCCCCAGCAACAGAAGAAATGGATGTTAACACAGGTCCTCCTACTAAAGGAGAAATCATCAAGGCCATCAAGAATGCAAAAAGTGGAAAGGCGCCAGGCCCAGATGGTATACCAGTAGAGGCACTAAAAGCAGACCCCAAAATATCAGCTGAAATGCTGCACCCACTGCTATGCAAGATTTGGGAACTAGAACAGGTCCCAAAAATCTGGAAACTAGGTTATCTAATTAAACTACCCAAAAAGGTGACCTTACCCAATGCAACAACTGGCGAGGAATCATGTTACTGTCAACCCTTAGCAAGGTCTTAACTAGGATAATATTAGAACGCCTGAAAGATGCTCTAGACAAAAGACTAAGACCCAACAGGCTGGATTCCGTAAGGAGAAATCATGCACTGACCACATTGCTACACTACGTATTATCATAGAACAATCTATCGAGTGGCAATCTCCTCTGTACATGACCTTTGTTGATTTTGAGAAAGCCTTTGACAGTATTGACAGAGACATAAACTGGAGACTGATGAATCACTACGGAATCCCAACAAAATTCACTAGTATCATTAAACAGATATACGATGACTCATCTTGTCAAGTAATACATAATGGTAAGCTGACCAACCCTTTTCAAGTAAAAACAGGAGTAAGACAGGGATGTATGCTTTCGCCCTTGATATTTTTACTGGTGATTGATTGGGTCATGAGACAGTCTTAAATAATAAAAGCAGCATACAGTGGTCACTAACACAGCATTTAGAAGACCTGGATTTCGCCGATGACATCTGCCTCCTCTCCCATACGCAACAAAATGCTCAGTCTAAACTCACCAGACTCTCAGAAATAGCAAAAAAGACTGGACTTCTAATCAATAAAAAGAAGACAGAAGTCATGAGGATCAACAATAGACAAGAGAACCCAATCATGCTACAGGGAGAAAACATCCTTGATACAGACCACTTCACCTATCTCGGCAGCAGAGTTAGCAAAGACGGTGGAGCTGATGATGATATACTAATTCGAATAAATAAAGCTAGGTTTGCCTTCTCAACTCTTCAAACAATCTGGCGATCCAAGGCAATATCTCTACATAACAAGATAAGAATCTATAATACTAACGTCAAGTCTGTTCTCCTTTACGGTTCAGAAACTTGGAGAGTCACTAAACGAAATATGGAAAAGCTCCAAACTTTTGTTAACAGATGCCTACGCCGGATATTGGGAATTAGGTGGCCAGAAAAGATAAACTCTACCGATTTGTGGAAAAAAAACGAGACAAAAGCCCATAGCACAAGACATTACCAAACGAAAATGGAGCTGGATAGGACACACCCTGCGAAAACCAGCTACCAATGTTGCAAGGCAGGCTCTTGACTGGAATCCACAAGGAAAGAGGAAAGTGGGCAGACCCAAGCAAACCTGGAAGAGGTCAGTCATCAGTGAAGCTGAGGTTACTGGAATGACATGGGAGCAGATGAAGAAAGCTGCTCAGAACCGAGTTCGGTGGAGAGGTGTGGTTGCGGCCCTATGCTCCCCTGGGAGTACACAGGATTAAGTAAGTAAGTATGAGATACTGAGCTATATTTTAATGCATGTTGCATATTTCATTTGGCAGGACTGAGCCTTTAATATTTTACAGTATATATAATAAAAATGTTATATGTTCGTGAATTGGCATTCCGAATCCTTATTTTATCGTCATATGTGTCGTTACGGTATTACCTAGAGTGCATTTAGTAATCAGCACTGAAGTACCCATATGTATAGAGGAAAAAAAAAGAGCCTTGACACAAGTGTACTGCTGGCAGAGCTGATCTGCCGTGGGCAGCGTCGTAGACAGAATAAGTCCAGTGACAGAGCGTCTCATGAGGTTAGCGGGACATGTTCTCCGACAAAATAACTTACAACCTAATAAATGTTGCGACAACATCCAAGTACAATTTGGAGTCCTCAGGGCAGGTGGGGAGAGGCTTCAGAAATTGCAAGTCACAGATTTTTGTGGAAACATCTTGCCGTCAAATGTGCGGGAGGGTCTAAGTCAGTAAGAATAGCCCATTAGGTTATTGAAATAAAACTTTTTAACAGCAACATAATGCAACCTAGATACCTTAGAATATGTACTTTGTCGGCATTCAATACCGGAAATAGTGCTTGGCGGCGAGCTTCGCCCGTAGTGGGGGAGCTCTTGCCGCTCCCCCAGACCCCCTTCCGGCCAAGGGGGAGAGTCTACAAATATTCCACTAACTCCAGGATGAACATATTCTAGGGCACAATAAACATCTTCCGAAACAAAGAAGCTAATAAAGATATTATTATGTACACATACACACACACACACACATATATATTACGACTCTCAGATTCCTATCTCAGGCTTCCGCAAACACTGCTAAACACATAACACAACACATCAAAGAACCTGACAACAAGAGCTCCGAAAAGTAATCAGGTATTTAATAATGGAAAAGATAACAGCCAATACTAGACAATTGGCACATCAACAACTACAAATGCTACACTGTACATCACAGATCTAAACTCTACTGTCTCTATCTCTTTCTTGACACGTACATTCACTTGAGGACTCGACCAGGCCCGACTTCATAGCCAGACTCACAGACCTGGTCTCCTCCATGTCCTGTCTTGAACTGCCTTGCTTTACACATTATGTCTCTGGTCTCTCCTACACACAGGCTTATGATCAGCTGACCATAACAGTGGTCACATTGGTGTGCAAAGTTCATGCCAGTCCAGTTCTTTCCCCTTCGATATAGCACGCTAAGCTGTTCTACAGCTGATTAACGGCGCATATAGGGTTATAGCAATATATATATACATATACATATTTATATTTTTTTTTCGCGGTGGGGGGAGAGAAAAATCATCCCCAACCTCCCGCCCCGAAACGAAAAAAATCCTGGCTACGCCCATGGATCTTTGTATTTTGCTTTGATTACTTGTGGTTATGTTATAAGTATAAAATTGAAACGTGGGGTGAATGTCGTGAATTAGTTTATTTGGTTGTCACTCCTTAGTGTTGTGATTTCTACTATGTGTGTAGTTGTTTGTCATTCGGTGAATTAAAGCTTTGACTGTAACGTCATATTGTTATTATTAAGTTCAACACAAAGCAAAATATAATTCAATATTTACTACAGGAATTTACCGCTGTTAACAAATGAAAAACAACAATTAGCTATTAGTTATTAGGTATGATAGCGCGTGTGACTGTTGTCTTCCATGATCAAAAATATTGATAGAAAAAAAAAAGATATGTTTTTTCAGATTTAGGTTATCATCTTGTATCCGCAAGCTTATCTAATTAAATTTACAAAACAGTTCTGTTCAATAATTTGTGATTTCCGTTGGATTATTAATTATTTAAAATTTGGATCTTAAGCATCCAAGAACTCAAAAACTATGTTAAAAGAAAAAAACATTTTTTTAATTAAGACGTTAAACAAACATCGTACTTTGGTGTGAGAGAGCAATTAATAAAAGAGAAAAGAGCATTTCCTCGTGCATTTTTCGATGCATACAAAAACGAATATACCAAGAATAACCTTTCATTATCAGTCAAATTTCACTTGACTAGATTTATAGAGAAGTATGTTGTTTGATGCTTCTAGTGTTATAACTCATTTTACCAATACACATTTGAATTGTATTGTTGCTTACAGAAATTTGTTTTATATTAGATGAAGGTTTGTGTAGAACAGTTCTTAAATCTTAAAATTCAATGCTTGCCTAAAATATATGGTGTTCCATATTTCGTACAGGAAGAGAAACGGTTACAAATTCGTAAATAGTCATATCTTTTAATGCTGAGGCAAAGATTATATCCACTGTAGGTCTACTACATGGGCGTAGCCAGGATTGTTTTTTTGGGGAGGGGGGTTTGGGGAAAAATTGTTCTACCACCCCCTCGCGAAAAAAATATTTTAAAAATGCATATATATCTATATATATATGTGTACATAGTTAATATTTATTGCATTCTGAACCTTCATTCTTTTGGAAGATGTTTATTGTGCTCAGAATATGTTTTTTCTGGAGTTTGTGGAAAAATTGTAGACTTTCCCCCCTTGGCAGCAAGGGTGTCTGGGGGAGCGAAAGCACTATTACCTATATAGAAAGCAAACAAAATGCATATTCTGAGGTATATACGTTGCATTATCTTACTAATAAAACTTTTTTTTTAAAACCTTATGTGTTATTCTTACTGACTTAGACCCTCCTGAGCCGTTCGGCACATTAGGTGGCAAAATGTTTTTACAAAAATCTGTCACTGGCATTTCTGAAATCTCTTCCCACCCGCTCTGAGGAGCTCCAAGTTGTACTAGGATGACATCGCAACTTTTATTCAGTTTGTGGGAGAACATGTTCCGGAAACTTCATGCGACGCTTTGTCACAACCTTACTACAGGTCGACTCCCTAATTTTACGCCAAGATATGTTGAATTTACTTCTTTATTGGTTGTGAGTCTATTTTTAGGATGTAGATTCTTTTAGCTGTTTTGTTGCTGTGACTGAAGATTGAATATACTGACTTTTCGTTGTTTATTTCCATTTCCCAAAATTTTTGAATACGTGGAGATAGTTGTGAGGGCTTTTTAAGAATGCCCTGATCCAGTTGTTCATTCTCCCATTAATGCCCTTTTTTTTTCATCTTCAAAAATAGACCTTTTCTCGCTTGTTGCAAATCAATAAATACTTCTGTATTGTGCTTGTTTTCATGAACCCCTTCTATCATGTTCTGGATAAAACAAAAAAAGATGATCTTCTGTTCTACTTGCTTTCCTGAAGCCAGCTTGTGCGTTGTGGAGTGATTAAGTACTTTCAAGCCACCAATTAAGTCGATGATTGATCATTTTTTTCTGCCACTTTGCCAATGTTGGATGTTAGGGATATTTCTATGTAACTTGTTGGGTCTCCAGGTGGTTTGTTTTTCTTTAAAATGGGTTTTATGTTTGCAGTTCTCCATTTATGTGGTATGTCTCCAGTTTTACATGTATGGTTGATGAAGTTAAGTATCTTGTTTTGGGCCTGTGGTCCTATTTCCCGGATCATTTCAATTTTTACTTGTCGGGTCAAGGGTATTTTCTAGACTTTTTAGGGCAGTATTGAGAGTGAATAGATTGTCAAGATCTGACAGTTGACTGTTGGAGTTTTTTTTCTTGCATTAGGATTTTACTAAAGGCCTGGTCAAGTTGTCTTCTTGGTTTCGAATTGTTGATGCTGACAAAGTATTTGTTGAAAGTTTCGGTCTTTATAAGGTTTTCTGCAAATAGAACGTCAGTGTCTTTTATAGGTTGGGGGTTTGTTATTGGTTTCTTTCCTGTTAGCCGATGAAGAGGGGAATAGCCCTTTTAACCATCCTTGTTTAGATCTTGTTGTTCGCATCATGTGATCCATATTTTCTTTTTTTTTTCTGTTTCAATTTTGTATCTTATTTATTGTACTTTGTCTTGTTCTCTCTTTTTTTTAAAGTCTTACTGGCCATGTTTCTTCCTTTTACTAAATTGACTAATTCTGGAGTCCAAAATGGTTTGTATCTTCTAACTTGACCTCGAGGGATGTTTATTTTCATTGCTTGTAAGATGTTGGAGGCTATAGCTGCGTAGGTTCAGTTGACATCGGTCTCCATTATGCTTAATAGCCTTGTGTCTGTTTCTTGTGAAAAAGCTACCCAGTTAGCTTTTTTATAGTTCCATCTAGTTGTTTTGCTGGGTTGGTATCTACCTGGTGTTCTAATATTGAGGAGTATAAGTATATGCCTGTGGTCACTATCTATGTCTTCAAGAACTGTTATTTTAGAGGAGTCAGTAATATCTGTAGAGATAATGGTTAGGTCAGCCAGCTAGTTGTGTTGTGTGTGCTCTATGAAGGAATGCTGGAAGTGAGTTTTTGTTTTGCAGAAGCTGTAGGTTAGAAGCATTTGTTACATCCTCTGTTTCTTTCCACGCTTGTTGTAGTTAGGGTAGAGATAATGTGTGTGCATTAAAGTCACCAGATATTATTGTCCTTGTGTAGTGTGGTAATTGTAGGTCTATTTCTGCTGTTGAAGATGGTGGGCTTAGTTCCTCCTCTCCAAAGAATTATTTTCTGCATGTCGATATCTGTAGTGATCTGTACATGATTTACTGTTGCTAGAGTGTCGTTTTTATGTATGTCATAATTGCTTGACATTCGGTGCTAAGGCATCTGTACTGTGTACATCTTTTGATGTTTTTTTTTTCTTACGTATTATTGTTTCTTCTAATAGAGCTATGTGAATATCATGTTTCTTGAGTATGTGTTGGAGTTCTGTTGTCTTGTTTTGTAGGCCTAAGATGTTTAGTTGCTAAAGGTTTAGGTGCTTGCTGCTTGTCTGCTTTTTTTTCCAGTAGCTGACTTACAGCAGAAGTCCTGGAAGAAACTGCCATGCGCAGACATTTTACGAGGCGACGTCTGAGCTCGTATACATTTTTCGTAAAATTCCTTGGCATTTATTGTAGGCTGGGTGTTTCCACTGGCTTTAAATATAATTCCCACATTTTGATATAGTTTTCGGTCATGTCAATTTTTCCCAAATACTGACTTAAAAATAACATATGGGTCTGAAGACTGTAACCTGAATATCCATGGGACAAGGTGGGGTTGGCCAATGGTCCATTCTCCGCAATCCACAGGGCTCTCAAAATGGAACTATTCCGCAGTTAAAAGCTTAAGTTAGACTGTGCTCTGGGTATGCCCTGTGGAAACGTCACATCCTAGATCGAGGCCCCTTTCGCAATATCACATTTACCAGATCCAGAAAAAAAAAATCATGATGGGTTTATAGTCAGTAGCGGAGTGAAGTGAGACATAGACTTCTCTCTGGGGTAATGCAATCCAGACCTCCGACAAAAAGTACCTAGAGGGGAGGGGGGAAGGTCCACTATTATTCCCTTAGTGAAATGCAAGTGGACAGACAGTTGGGTTATTTGTTGCTCTTTGGTCATTTCCAAGCCCCTATACCCACACGGGGGA
The DNA here is from genome assembly GCA_021533235.1 of Biomphalaria straminea. Lineage (NCBI taxonomy): Eukaryota > Metazoa > Mollusca > Gastropoda > Planorbidae > Biomphalaria > Biomphalaria straminea. The sequence continues at coordinate 1,212,525 of JADKLZ010001913.1, forward strand.
ATATCATCACAGAGTGGAGGTTTGAAGTCAGAGTTTTCCTTCTCCTAGATGGGTTGCATGATTCAGGCTGTCGTGCCCCATCAACACGAAGCTAAACTGTTTTTGAGGCGCCAGTGTTCCGCCTTTCATCCCTTCTCCTGTCAGTTTGTAAAAACAGGTTCCGCAGGATTTTTGGGAATGCACACGTTAAGGCCAGGAGCTGGATTTGACTGTCAAAGGCATTTAAAAAGGCAAGCATTGGTAGCATTGACAGTGCTTTGGAACCCATAACGGAGGTTGGATCCGGCTTAAGTTGTCCTTTGGAAAATTCGTTCCCCAACAGTCTCGCTTTAGTAGTGATAATTTCACTTTTTGTTTCATTAAAAGTGATTCCATACTATGTGCACTACCGAGAAATTGCTGCAGTTCCGGTAATTTGATTTAGAGTCCAATACGCAGATGGTCACATTTTCCACATAAGCAAAAGTGTAAAAGAGTCGTTCGTCTTCGATGATTTTGTCAATCGCACACTGAAAACAGGCGACTCTATTCGTAACGCCGAACGGAATCCGACAGAATTGATACAGTTTCCCACATGCTTCTAAGGCTGTGAATGGCCTCTCCTCTTCTTTTATGGGAATCTGATGGTATACACTTTTCAGATCTAAAGTGCTATATACAGAGTACTTGTAAATCGTTTCTGCTAGTTCACCAGTTCACCAGTTCTGGGCATAGTAGAGTTAACTGTTTTATGGTTTGACTGTAGTCTTTTACAATTCTTTTCTTATGTCCGTCATTTGTTGTGACATGGACTTGTGCTAGTGTTTCGAGGTTTTTAATTTTATAAATGAACTAGACAGATATTACCCGCTGCCCACGGGTCTTAACTTGCGTATTACTGATGTAGTCAGTGATATAGTGCATTAGAAACAATTAAAGAAAATAATAATGTTGTAAGTAAGTAAGCGAATGCGTGAAATCACGTTAAAAACATGAATGAAGCTAAAAATAGCTCATTTGACCTTAATTTACGCGATATTATGATAATAGTTGCAATCGTGTGAAAATGCTTTGGAAAACAAATTTCAATGTTAATTTGATTAAAATACGAAGTGAATGGACTATAATTAGTATGTTCATGTGTTAAAGCTTAAAACTATCTTTGCGAAGAGAAATTATATCATCTTAGAGTTTAATTACAGTTTTAGACCTAGTTCTAGTCTAGATCTAAATCTAGGCTAGTACTCCGAATAGTGCCTCAAGTGAGGCTCAAGTTACGAAACAGTATGTCAAGACGTTTAAAGCCATTTACATTTAGAGCGAACGATTTTATGTAAAAAAAAAATTATATAAAATAAAAAAAATGTTAATTTTAATTCAATAATGAAATAAATAGACACTAATATGTATATTCATGTGTAAAAGTAAAAAATTATGTTTTATTGATTGATAGTTAATTTAGATCTAGACATTTTTATCTCTGTGCATGCGTGTGACCCTTCAGTCTTGCATCATAAATATCCTCTAGACATGGCCTTGTGACCTAGTTTTTGTTAGATGCAATAGTCTAATAGAGTTGGTCAACTTTATTTTTTTTGATGGTCTTAAGTTTGTTTTAGGACTACAATACATACACTACGGCCTAAGTTGGTACCCAAGGAACATTTCTGCCAAGTTTAATCAACATTGGTCAAGGGGTTTTTATTTCCATTCGGCTCATACATACATACATACATACATACATACGCCTCACAAATCCTTTTATATATAAGATATGGTTCGTTTACTCTAGTGCTTTGTCCCCGCTCACATAAGTATTTTTTTTTAACAGGCACACTACGAGCTAACAATGAGAACAAATTGAACAGACTAATTATTAATATATATATATATTATTTAATAAAACAAAATAGAATTAACAAGTGTCTTTAATGTATTAATTTCATCACTGATTGCTAATTGAGGAGTGGACGAGCGTTTCTATTTTCGTTGCTAATCTTTCTTTCTTTGTAGTTGAATGGCTGCTGGACTTCTCTTGTTAATATAGTGGAGAACTTGAGATGATCTGCTTGTAGATCTGTATATCTGTAGCGGTGGGGAAGGTGAGCTCAGTACCGTAGGTAGTGGGCAGAGGATGTTGGGCAGTGAGTAGTTGGAGCCTGGGACTGGGCAGATTGTACTGGGCAGTAAGTGCTGAACACTGGGCAAGTCTCTGGGCACTGGACCGTAGGCAATATGTAGTAGGCACTGAGTTTTCAGTGGGCACTGCTGAGATTCCTTTTCGCTGACAGAAATGAGTGGGGGAGAAATCTGTGGCTTGAATGTAAGCGTCTGCTAAAGTCCAAGTCCGCACTTATATAGCCACGAAATTTGGGAGGTCTCGAGTTTAATTAACATTGTAATTTAAAATAACATTCCTGATAGACTCGACAAAATTAGAGCTTTCCAATTCTTAACGCGTCAGTGAAATTAACCGCTAAAGGTTTATTGCTCACTTTAACTCGCGATCAGATTAGGAGTCGACCAGGGTGGTCATTTGGAATATAACGTTTCCTCTAGTAATTATTTGGTAAGAAAGAAAATGGCACACACTGGCAATTCAAACTGTCTGTTGGAACCATGTTATGTGCTACAAGCGTGTCCTAAGAGAAAGAGACCATGCACCTATCAAATAACAATGTCTACATCGCGGTACCCGATGGGGGGGGATGGATGAGCGTAGTATCGGACGAGGTCACTAACCCTGCTTCGTCTATTGAGGAATGTTTAATTAAAATGCAAATGGAGGATAGGAAAAAGGAAAAAACATATTAACAACAAGAGTGCAAGTGAAACGTTTATATGCAAGCGTTTTATATCATCACAGCTAGCCATGGAGATTTAGATGGTTCAATAATCTCATCCTTTAATAGTTGTTAATTTTTTTTCTTTATAAACTTTCTAACTTGAATTAAGTATCTGTCAGACCTTATAGCCACTGGGGTACAGTTTGGTTACAGATTACTAAATATGCTAGGAGCCTCTATCCTCGCTGGTTTTAGAGTACTCAGGCACAACGATGGTTTCTGACCATCAAAAGGAATAAACAGGTTTTGGTGCAGACGTATAAAGTCAAGTCCAAGAATGACGTCAGAGCACAAATTGTCTAGTAGAGAAAGTTTAACTCTTTCGTATCGTTCATTTTTTGAGGCGTTTGTTAGAGTAGATATGTCCTTGAGTGATTCGAGATAGATGTGTAGAAGCCATAAAGATTCTTTTGTCTGATAAACATGTCTGCCATTTGTGCTTCTAGCAATGTGCGTCGAAATGTAGCTTTCACAGCTCCCACTGTCTACAAGAGTTTCAGATGCACGTTGTTGATGAAAATGGGTATAGTTAAACTCAAAGGCTGCACAGTAGCGATAGCAGAAACTGTTAATTATTTTGATTTGCATACCCTTTGAAAATGAACCTTTTTGAAGCACTGATTGCATGTCACTTACCTTGCAGGGCATTGAGAGCGGGGATGCTTAACCCTGCCGCAAAAGTAGCACTTGCTAGCTCATACATTTACTTCTTGTGTGTGTGTGTGTGAATTGCTTGCACTTTGACGAATCATTACATTTGGGAAGGTGAGGCCGAAGAATTGGTGAGATTATTTACCGTACAACTAGTTTCCGGCTGTGATGATTCATATTGTAATAAGTGCTGATAAGCATGTTCTAGTAAGCGAGCCTTCTCGAAGGCATCCTTTAAACTCTAAACAGTCGTTTCCAGTAGACATTTTCAAATGCTGTTGGATAAAAGTCCAATGATAAACGAATCTCTAATAGCCTCTTTTCGTTATTCAGCAGTCACCACTTTGAAGTTGCAATCTTTAGATAGGATTCTTATTTCTGCTTGTAGACGTCTATCGTTTGACCTTGTTTTTGTTTGCAAGTAGCTAACTTGTGCCTAGCAAACACTTCATTCTTTAGTTGAATGTAGATGCCGTTTAGAGTCTGGATTGCTTCATCAAATGTCTCCTTATCAAGACTCATTTGATATACAGCAGGAGAGACAAAATTTATCAGTAGTTTTTTAGTATCAAGATTGTCAACTGATATTACTGATTTAAATTTTTTAAAAGTTTCATGCCAGTGCTGCCAACGATCTGCTGCTTGAGGTGCCGTGGGCTCGATGTCAAACTTCTTTGAACAAAATATCCTATCCATTTCGAAAATCTTGCAACTTCACAGCTTGGATTCAGTTTATTAAATTGTTATGAACATAATGTTAACAGAGTCAAAAACCATGTCTGTATAGTATGGCTTTAATAAACTGAATGACAACACAACACACAGTTCGTGAACACTTTCTTACGGACGAGTTACAAGCACATGTAAACATAAGAACGTCAACCATTGTAGAATATTATTTTCGTAACGGCTACGCTTATATCATTTTACTTGTGTAATTCTTTAAAAATATTTGATATGTATCTTTTAGCTTTAAACCCCGCTAAAGGGGGGTTAAAATTTAAAACCCTTTGGCCGCGCTCATAGAATTTTGAGTGAGTAATTTGCTTTGTTTGTTATTCAAGAGGTGGTTTTTAGCGGCCAAAACCGCTGGAGGGGCGATTGAAACACACACTCCCTTTTGTCTACGCTCGTAGAATCGGGTGGCTGATGTATGGAAAGTCTTGTATTGAAGAGGGTGTTTTATCGAAAATTTCGGAGGGGGGTTTAAAATCAAATCTCCCCCCTTAGCTATGCTCTTGGAATTTCATAATTTTCGTTTACATTGTCTTTTGTTTGTTTTGTTCTATAGAAGAGGGGGATTTAACTGCAAATACCCCTTGTTGGGGGTTTTAAATTCAAAACCCATTGGCTGTGCTGAGGCGAATGATGGTTTAGTATTGAAATCTCGCCCTAAAATTAACAATATCTAAGCCAAAAATTAGTCACTAACTCACCCCCCCTGCTGGAAATTTTTTTCGCCCCCTACCCTCCACCCCGGCTATGCCCATAGTCTACTATGAAATCTATATTTTCAATTCTAAAAGTAATTCAAATTTTCAGTCCTTTGTATTTTATCAAGTATCATCGTCTTAAATGATCGTCCAGCTAACATGGTGTTATTACTTCAAACTGTATTGTATAACAACCACATCGGTAACGGAGGTTGGAATGATGCCCAATAATTATAACTGTACTATATACATTTCTTTTTAAATTATGTTTACTAGCGAATAAGCATAAATATTATCGCTCTGTACTCGCAAACCCTAACGACAACGCAGCCAGGACTCTCTATAAAGCAGTCAAAGATCAGGGAACTAAAACATAATTGGTGGCTGGAGCTGTCCGTAAGCATGCAGAGACACTGGTGACACACGCTCATTATGGCCCAACCTACATGACTACAGCACCGCTAAGATCATCCGATGGTCCTACACTATTTACCAGCAAGGCGGACATACTAAATCGGTGGACAGAACACTACAGTATGTTGTTTGCTGATAAAAGGCACGTATCGGAGGAATCGCTGGCAAATGTGCCTCAGAAAACCATAAGAGAGGAGCTTGACGACCCACCGACATCTGAAGAAATTGAGACAGCAATATCTAAACTCAAAAGACACAAGGCACCTGGCTCTGATGGACTTCCTGCGGAAATATTTAAAATGGGTGGTGTCGCCCTGACCGAGACGCTAACAGACTTGTTCGCTCTATGCTGGGAGAAGTGCGTGGTCCCACCTGAACTTAGAGACTCCTTAATCATATCTCTAAACAAAAAGGGTGACAAGTCTAACTTCTCCAACTATCGAGGCATTATACTTCTGTCGGTAGCAGGAAAGATCTTTCCTCGAGTGTTGCTCGACCGACTAAACCAGTCTTTAGTGGATGAGGTCTTATCTGAAAGCCAATGTGGTTTCAGGGCCGGTAGAGGTACAACTGACATGATATTTCTTCTGCGACAGTTACAGGAAAAATGCAAAGAGCAGAACCTAAACCTGTACGCAGCTTTTGTGGACCTCACCAAGGCTTTCGACACGGTCAGTCGCGATGGTTTGTGGAGGATTTTGACTAAGCTGGGGTGCCCACCTACGTTCCTATCCATCCTCAAGCAGTTTCACGTTGGACAGAGAGGCCAGATCAGACACCATGGTGCTCTTTCTGATCACTTCCCAATAGAAAATGGCGTGAAGCAGGGTTGTGTACTTGCCCCTACTCTGGCGTAATGCTGGATCAAATGAGGCAGCGATTGCATGAAGGCATCTACATCCGGTTTCGTTCTGACGGCAACGTGTTTAATCTCTGACGTCTACTATCCCACACACAAATAAAGGAGATGGTCATAACGGAGCTTCTCTATGCCGATGATTGCGCCCTGCTATTTCACAATGAAAATGACCTCCAGAACGCGTTAAACGAATTTGCCTACGCTGAGACCTCTTTCGGCCTATCTATAAACCTCGGGAAAACAGAAGTCATGTTCCAGAAGTCACCCAATGAAACATACTCAGCACTAAGGATCACAGTAAACGGACAGCCCCTTAACGTGGTAGACCACTTCACATATCTTGGTAGCATAGTGTCAAATGACTCCTCACTTTCAAGGGAAGTTAAAAACCGTCTGGCCAGGGCCAGTAACGCTTTTGGGCGCCTACAGGCGAGGGTTTGGAAGAACAAGTCGCTTCGCCTACCAACAAAAATAAATGTCTACCAGGTGGTGGTTCTCTGAACCCTTCTATATGGCTCTGAGACATGGACACTATATAGAAAACAGCTAAGACTTCTTGAGCGCTTTCACCAAAGATGCTTGCGCTCCATCATGGACATATGATGGCAAGACCGCACTACAAACAGCGATGTCCTCGCTGGTATGGACAGTATAGAGGGACTTCTTATGTTCCGACAGCTACCCTGGGCAGGGCACGTATCCCGTATGTGAGACGAACGTATGCCAAAGGCAGTCTTTTTTGGTGAGCTAAAAGGTGGTCGACGTAACAGAGGCGCCCCACGGAAACGCTTCAAAGACCAGCTTAGGCGTCAACTTTCCTTGGCTGACATAGAAGAGAGCACCTGGCTGCATGCGGCGTCGGAACGAGTCAGCTGGAGGTCACTCACAAAGGCCGCGGGATACACATTTGAGATCAAAAGAAAATCTGCCGCCGAGGACAAACGCAGACGACGAAAGGAAATCTAAACCGACCACCTGCGGACAATGGTTTTGCTTGCCCTGGATGTGGCAAAATATGTAGGTCACTGCTGGGACTGCACAGCCACGGGAAACACTGTATTCCTCATTAATCTTCGGACTCGAAGACAAGCCTATTATTATTATGTTTACTATTGATTTAAAGTAAATACAATTAAGTTATTTTATTAAAAATGATGTTAAAATGTAAACATCTTCTACATATATATATAATTCTCAAAGTTGACAAAAGTTGAAAGTTACGCCAAGAAACAACAAGTAAATAGGGAACATATTATGGCGCATCATGGTGTGAATGGAATATGGTGTATCCAAATCGAACTATTTTCATTTAAAAATATCCCACGGCGCTTTTTTTTGTGAATGAAAGTGGTGTATATAATTCTCTTCTTTTCAATTTGTCATAATATTAAAATTATTTTCAGATTATTGTGTCGTAAGACTCTTGAAACTAGAAGGACAATACACAGATAGAGTCTACTCTCAGGTTTGACTTTAGAAGTACTTTAATTTATATCACAAATTACGTTAAAATAATAATTTCACAGGCTTGCTCCTTTAACTCACTTCCATTTCCGGATATGTATCTATATATTTCCGGATATATTTTTTTTTTACTTTACTTCTACTGTGCACAAGATTTAAATAATTTCCGGAGATTTCCATGACTTTTTCGTAGGCCTATATTAAATAGGCCGCCGGTCGACAAGTTCGAAATTCAAAGAATACAGTATAGTATAAATCTCTAATTAATAGGAAATACAATGTATATAAACAATATTCATAATTGAGATCAACTTTCACTGACCCATCATAAATATCTCATATGCCCCAAAGTATTTTCTTGAACTCTCATAGACCCTTTGGAAGCCGCCGAACACCCCAATGTCATTAAAGAAAACTGGGATTAACTGATCTAAAGTAATGCGGTCGCAAAAACAAACATAGGCTTTATGCATATGCTAATTTTTAATTGTAATGTTTATTACAATAAACAGTTTTAAAAAGGACAGTAAGCTAGAATTATTTAATAAACATAATATAGTATCAATCGTAATATTAGATAAAGGAACTTTTTTTATAGATATAATGCCTCACCTTATTTTTGGTTTTATTTTGTGATAAACTTTGAAAAAAAAGACTTTAAAGAAAAATCAAAACACTTTTATGCATTAGACAAAACACTTGAATAGTTATAAGCATAGAAACTATATAGAAATAGGAAACAACACTACATCTGTAGCCATAATATAAGTCCCTAAAATAGGAAAATAATGAATTAAAATCCAATATTTAATCTGAAAGATTATAAAGGTGTTGTTTTTTTAAAGTGATTGTCTATAACGAAATTGTGAATATATTTAATATGAATTCAAAGATTTGTAATGTTTGTTACAAGAAATAGTTAAAAAAAAAGGGTAGTAAGCATGACTTTTTTTATCAAGTTAACAAAATATTATTTATAATATCGGCAAAAAAAAATTAAACATATAACACCTTATCTTATTTTCTGGTTATATTTAATTTGATAAACTTAAAATAAAACTTAATCATTTTTTTTTCTTTTAAATAATCACTACAATTTTATGCATATGACAAAAACACCTGAAAGTTTGTAAGCATATTAACTATATCCAAACATGGGAACTACATTTACCTTGCCTTCATGTCATATCCCCCATACTAAAGGAAGGAAATAAAATATTATTAACTTATTAAGAGTGTTTTAAAATTTAAATATTGTGAATACTATGTTTGTGTATTTTTATTAAAATAATTATTTAAAAATATGGGAAGTAAGCTAGATTTATATTTTTTTTTACACATAATAAAATAGTATTCGATATATTTGCAAAAAAAAAAATATTACAAGAAATAATACTTTATGTTATTTTCTGTTTTTAATTAATTTGATAAACTAAGACTTAATCATATTATTTTAAAATAAACATTACAGTCTTACAGTAACATTACAGACCTAGAAAGTATTAAACATAGCAACTATATAATAAATGGAAACTTACATTTAATACTCCGTCCCACTGTGCCACCATCTTCTAAAACGTTTCTCAAACGTCTGAAAGAATAAGTACAATTTATTATGCAATATGAACGATAAGAAAGAATTTTTTTTTTTTTTAAATGTGTTTATTTTCAAAATAGGTATTAATTTAAAATTATGAATACAATGTTTTTGTAATGTTTATTATAATAAAGTTAACAATAAGGGTAGTAAGCTAAAGTTATATTTCATACACATTGTTGAAGTTGTCAGTTCCATTTGCCTCAAACCATAACTTATTAACATGGATTATTTGACTTTCATCTTCCAGTAAATCAACACCCTTGAATATAAACAATAACTTTGTACAGCGAAATGATTTTTCTTTTTTCATTTTTGGCTTGTCTTTCCAAATACTGGACAAATGTGTTTTGCATGCGATTTACCACAAGATCTGCAATCTCTCATGATACTTGTTACATGATTCTTTGCCGTTTTCTTCTATGAGACTTAACCGGCTTTCTATCTTCTTCTTTAATTTATTAGCAGCATCTTTATGTAGTCCTCTCATATGTATCATTTGGTTCTGGTTATGATCGTCAGCAAGAATTATGCTTGCTGCTTTCTCTAAAGTTAAGTCTACTCAGTCTCTCAGAAGTCTCTCTCTCTCACGCGATCCGACTGTATGCCACATACCAATCGATCTCTGATGAGTTCATCTCGAAGATTGTCGAACTTACATTCTTTTGCCAAATTCTTGAGATCAGTATAATACTGTTCAAATGCTTTACAGTCCTTCTGATTTCTTGTGAAGAAGTTAAATCGGTCATACATTATTTGATTTAGGCAAAAAGGATTCTTAAACCTTTCAATTAATTAGTCTACAGTCTCATCTTCACATACTTGAAAAGTGTTGTAGCTGTTCACCGATCAGATGTAACAATAAAGCTTTCTTCACTGGTTCGGGCTTCGTGTTGTTTTCAGTGGCGACCATAAACACTTCAAAACTCTGTCTCCAATTTTTCCATCTTTCAGATAGATTTCCGTCTAGTGACAACAGTTTAGGAGGATCAAATAATTCCATTTGTCGTAATAGATTCCAGATTTTATTATATGTCCAGATCTAGATCCAAAACAATATGGGGGTGGGGCTGCTTCATCAGCTAAACTTCATCAGCTAAACTTCTTCATTACTAGACATAGCCCTAAGTCTATAAATTTTAAAAATTAATTTACTAGATCTATATCGATATCATTAGATTTAGAAATAAATATCACCATCAGATAAAACAAAATCACCGTCATGTGATTTATTTTAATACTTCATCAAATAAATATTTAGATCTACAAAGTTTAGATGGCCATGGTTGAGGGTCCATGTAAAATAAAACATGAACACAGAAAGATAAATGTAATCACTTTAAAATCTTCATATATGTAGTATGAACTAAATTCCGGATGTTAAGCAAAGGGAAATTATTCTAGATAAAAAATTACGCAATAAAAATCATGAATCGGAGGAATAGAAGCGAAAAAAAAAATAAATAGCCGACGTTTATAGCGTTGGCCCGTCCTTTTCCCCCTTTTTTTAAAATCAACGGACTGTGCGTCGATCCGGAGTCAAAAAGTTAATAAATATGGCCGATTAGAGAAGAGATTATCAAATGGAAATTATAATAAATTTCTGTCCGATCGCTGTAGCTCTATCGATGTCACACAACCGTTATGCCAGGGAGGAGCAGCGTGTGCTGCAAGTAGCCTAGATATCAGACGCAAAAATTAAGTAATTCATGATGCCAAGAATTGGAATTGGTTGTCAGGCTATTAGAGACGCATTTATAGGCAGTAGTTACATCTATTATCTTTCAAGAAGTTTCTTGATAATAATGAAAAAAAAAGAGACAACTAGACCAGGCATCTCAAAATCATGGTTCTTTTTTAACGCCAGTGTGAAGCTATCAAGCTTTGAGTTTTCCTCGTATTTTCTGGCAAATAGACAGATGTCTTTAAGGTTCACTTCAACAGACTTGTTTGAGGACTTAAAGTTGTCTTGATCTGTTGGACTAATTGATGTACTGGTTGCAGGTGCATCAGGAACAATGCATAAGACACATATCATAACTATTTTCTCACTTATTAAGCCCTCTCTTTAATTTGAATTTTTTTGAATTCGTTACTTTTCTTTTTAAAAAAATAACACTAGAAATAATTGCCAACAACACAGTCATAGACGTCGCTAAAGACCCCTACGTCTACGTTACCACTTTTTGTACAGCCACATTCTTGATCAGGCAACTGTTCCTTTACCATAGATATAATTCAGTCTTTCGCTTGCGACACCATTTTATCGATTCGGTCTTTTCGGCATTTCACTTTTAATACAATTTCATTTACCTTGTCCCTCATCATGTTTATTTCGTCAAACGTTGCATCCAAATTTTCCTTGATCTTGCCAAACTCCGGTTTAATTTCAAATTGCTTAATTGAATGTAAGCGTCACCTTGCTACCACCAAATTTAATGCCTTGATATCAAGCTATTGTCTTAGCTCTGAAAATAAAACTTAATTGTTTCCAAATAGAAGGAGTTATTACTAGTCTACCTCCTGTTTTTTTGACTTGCCTTTAATAAATTAACGGTGGTTACTCAACGAATACTGGTCTCACAAACTCAAAATATAACAGTCTTTTTAGTATAGCTTCTCTGTCAGATCTATTATTGAACAGAACTCAGTTTTTCCTTCTCTTATGTCAAAATTCCTACTCCACTGTTCATGTCCCTTTTCTAACTGAGCGATAGTGTGAATCTTTTGAGTCCTTGTACGAGCAGAATGTTAGCATTATTTTTTTTAAGTCATTAGCTTTTACAAAAATGAACCATTCCAAAATACACATTTATAAACATTTCTTGTGACCGAATCCATAATAAAGACTATTAGGACTAATTTTTGTAACGCTATACACAATCGGTGTTTAAAAAGGAAATAAAAGTCAAATTATGCAACCTAAAAATTATTATAAGAAATCATACATATTTTATTAAGTATCATGAACATTATATGATTTTTAGAACCATTTTCAATTTCAAAACTCTTTATTTTGATATATATATATGAACTCCGTCCTCTGCCGGTCCCAAGTCCGGATGAAAAAGGAGGAGGGTATGGCGTGGGGCTAGCTACCCCACTCTTTAAAACCACTATTGCTACAGAAACGGCAAACTCGAAACATAAAGGAAACTCTACATGCGGCAAGGGCGGCCAAACCCTGATGACGGTGTTGGATCAAACCTAACTGGAAGTCTAATACCCAATGCATGACAAAACCTTCAATGTAATGAAGCCTACTCTTATAAACACATTGAACATAAGAACCCTAAACCAATGCGGCAAACTGGCCCAACTTTTAAGGTAATTTGACTCTTACCGGCTTGACATCCTTGGAATCTGCTAGATGCGGTGGACATTAAAGGGACAAATAATGAATGATGGGAAGAACATAATAGATTCAGGACACAGTACGGAACACATTGGTGGTGTATGAATTAGCATGTCTAAAATAGCAGCTTCAGCGCTAATTGCTTGGAAGCCAGTCAGCGACCACATCGTTAAAGCTTTACTCCAAACAAACCAAATTTAAAATCACTACCATCCAAGTATATGCCCCTATAGAGGATGCAGAAGATACCATCAAAGATGATTTCTATAATAAACTTCAAACCACACTTGATGAAACACTCACTCATGACCTAATTTTACTGATGGGAGACTTCAATGCCAAAATCAATCCCAAACTAACTGGTTTTGAAATCGTATGGCATGCAGAACATATAAGTGATAAAGACGAACGCTTGATTTCTCTCTGCGCATTCAACAGCGTTTCAAGTGGAAACACACATTTTAAGCACAAACAAATACACACAAAAGCATGGCGATCACCAAATGGAGAGACCTTCAACGTGATAGATTACATTTGCATCTCCAAACGATGGAGGTAGACCCGCATAGGAGCGGATATTCTCAGACCACTACCTTAGCAGTGGCAACTGTAGGCCACGACTGAAACGCCAACCAAAGCGAGCCACACTACCCCGCCCATGTAATTTAGACACGCTAAAAAACTGCTATACTGCAGCTCAGTTCCAATTGAAACTAAAGAATGGCTTCGATGCTCTTGTAGATATACTGACCCTTGAAGAAGGGTGGGCCAACTTCAGAGATACCTCTATTGAGTGCGCAGAAGTTATTGGAAGGAGGAGAGGTTCATACAAGGAACATTGGATACAAGACATAAAATGAAAATTGATCGATAAGAAGAAAAGAGGCCAAACTTAGACGAGATCAGAAAAATAAACACAGGATAGCAGCTAGGCGGAAGAAGCTTAAAGGGAAGCAGACCTGAACGTAAAGAGAAGCTGTTGGCGAGATAAACGTGACTGGAAAGGAATGCAGCAAAAAAAACAGTATGTCCGGAAATGTTGAATGGGTAGAATTGCTGGACTATGAACAGCTTGTGTTACATCAGTGACACTAAGCTTAGAACTTAACTTCCCCTTATTTATTTTACACCTTTGAACGGGCTCTCTCTACTTTTGTTTTATTCCATTGTTTATAGACACTCATATATGTTTTGACACGAGGGCCGTCACTATGTATAATATATCTATATCTATATATATCTATATCTATATATATATATATATCTTTATATATATATATATACATGGGCGCCCGCAGGATTTTTTGCAGGGGGGTGCAAGCACTGGCGGATCCGGGGGGGGGGAGGGGACGGTAGGGGCGATCACCCCCC
>JADKLZ010001913.1:1226593-1236957 GCA_021533235.1 Biomphalaria straminea
GGGCGATCACCCCCCACTCGGCACCCCCCCCCCCCCCCGAGAAGTAATGAAGAAACTTAAGCATTATTATATGTAATGTAAATCCGTACTCTGTAATAGCTCCCAAAATCCAAAGGTTTTTTTTTCTCGGCGGTAACAACTCAATATTCAATATCATGTTTTTCTGCCAGTAGTCTCTCCTTGCTTAAGATGACATCTCTGACGTGTTCCTCGGGATGGTCAAGATGGTTTTTTATTATGCCGTCAATGTAACTGCTGAGCTGCTGTTAATCGGCCACTAAGTTAAGTTGGAAAGACTGCAACACCACAGAAACTGATTCAAGAACAGATGAATAATTGACGACAATGATAAATAACTCTGGAATCCTTGATACACCATAATGAATCTCCACCCTTGGACGAAAGCCCTCTTCCTATTATAAGGGACCATATTGAAAACATACTGAAATCATAAAAAGAAAATCTGACTACAGACCAACAGAGTTCAAGGAAATAGTGAACTGTTTTCTTCAAACCAATTATCCTAGCAATCAGTGGATCTAAGTTTACACCGATGGATCTTCCTATAAAGCCACCACAAAATACAAATGGAGGAGCTGGAATTCTCATCGAATGGCCAGATGGAGAAAAACTAGAAAATCTATTGCAACTGGAGAGCTCCCTGACAGCCACAGAGCAGAAAGGGAAACACTAACACTAGATGCTAGCAAATCATCCAAGTTCCCCCCACAGTCAGATTATCTTACTAACCGATGCGAAAACAACAAACCAACGCTTGCAAAACTCTGATTTCTCTTATATTAAAAAGCTCAGAACAGCACTTACAAAGCTCAACAACAACAGCAAAAAAAAACTGTTATTCAATGGGTACCAGCTAGAAGGAAATGAGAAGGCTGACACACTCGCCAAGAGTGGGAGAACTAGCTCACAAATTAACTCTGCACTCTATTCAGAAGAAATTAATTTTAAATAAAATAAATGAGAAATGGACGAGCTCACATCCAAATCACAGAAAGATTATGCTTACTATAAGCTATCCCGACAAGATCAACGTCTAATCTTTCGACGTAGGACCGGACACAACAGAATGCAACAACACATGTACCAGAAAATTGGAACCAGTGAAATCTGCCCATGTGGAGTGTCATCAGAGAATGCCGACCACGTACTCCAAGACTGCGCTCTTTACCAAGAGGCCCGTCTAAGACACTGGCCCCAAAACACCCCAATAGAAAGAAAACTATATGGAAAGTTCCCTGATTTGGAAACCATTTCGCAGTTCATCTCATATATTGATCTAGTCATCTGAACCCTCCAACATAACAATGAGAACGAAGAAGAAGACGACGACAATGAAAAGACAAATCAGAAACACAAGAGGAGGAGACATTTACTAAACATGTGCAGTTCATCTGGTTCACTTGCAGTCGTTATTTTAAGATCCACCAAACAGTCAAGGATCTCTAAGTTGAGACTTAAGCTTAAATAGATTCGTATTTTCAGTTCATTGTGTCTCACACAAAGAGGTAATTTAAGCACCAACGCCATTTCTAGGGACTGATACGGAAGAAGATTTCTAGCCATCACGGGGCAGCCTTGACAGAGTAGTTTGTCCATGTCTAGACTGTACAATGACGTTAGACACATGTAGCATGTCTCTCTGAACCACAGGAACTAAACTAATGAAGTCGAATACAATCGCAATCAACAAACCGTACACTCAAAGACAACTGCTCAGTGCCTGAGATACCTGCAGTTTCATCACTAAAATGCCCAGCAAATGCAATTAATTCGTGATGGTGCAGCTTGTAGTTTTTGGGCTCTTGCTGCTGCCAGTACTCCGTTTATCCAAATCAACGTTTTGACTCGAATGACGACATGTGAAGAACTTTCTTGTACCGGTATCTCTTCTATTCTAAACTGGTGCACGTGTTTAACCCGCTGTTTTATCGAGCGCTGTCACCGACCGCAACTATATAGCATTTATCACATCGAAAGATAATAGGCAAAAAAAATAATATCTAGACCTTAGTTAAGTAAACAAATAATTGTAGCATTGTACGTCTCAAGACGATTTTTTCCCTTTTGCATCTTCTTGAGTGACTAAAGATGCCAATCCTTTGTACTTCAACTTTCTTTCTACTACTATCGTGTCTGGCATCTGCAATCCAGGAACGTCCTTAAATGCTCGCTCTTCAGTTGCATTTTCTTCAGCTGTTGGTGTTGATTTTGAAGACCTTTATGTCGCGTTTGCATACATTAGAATACTTTAGCAGTGGATGACCAGCGAATCTCCTGCCTTCTTTTAACTCTTTCAGTGCGAATTATTTTGATAGAAAAAATGGAGTTTTCCGGAACGAACACAAATTTTCAAGAGGGTAGAGTTGCTAAAACAACTATAACTTTTTTATTTTATTAAATAATCTAACATATTTTATTTTATTTTAAAGGAAAATGAATGAGCTACAAATGTATAGTAAATCAAATAAATTATACAAACAAAATTTATTTTCATTAATTTTAAACTGAGTACGGAAAAAAGAATTTTAAAAAAAAATTCATTTAAAATCGATATACTAAAAGATTTAACATTTTAATTAAACATTTGATTCCTAAATATTTAAAAAATCACAATACTAAACACATTTAATCACTTTAAATTTCATAAAAGATGAGAAAATGCACTAAGAAATTGTATTATTTACATTTTTCGGGTCCCGGGAAATAAACTAAAAAAGAGGAACCATTGACATAATTTTGTGTATTTTTTTTAAACGCGTTGGATACTACATCGAATTTAGTATCAAAATAAAGAACAATCACTTCCACATCCGGTAAGCTAAAAAAAACAGAGAGAAATAAAAAGTTTAATATAAAAAAGATAGTGAAACAAATAGTATAAACCAAGTTACTCGCTGAGAGTAACGCCGCACTGACCAGCGCTAGCGAAGTTACTCACTGAGAGTAACGCCGCACTGAAAGAGTTAAATCATAACACCGAATGTTTTGTGAAAGTCGACCTTGTGGCATTCATAATAACTATAGCTATGTGCAAATATAAACAAATCGTCACGACTAACATGCTATAGAATATTTGACACCCTTTATAGAGCAAAGAATTACACGCCTAGAAAAAATCGTACATGGTCAGACATTAACTACAGATTTGCCTATTCTAGTTATAATAATAGCATATCTTTTCAACTGTTTTTCAGTGGAAGCACTACTTTTTAAAATACTACACTTTATAATATTCTAATGATAGGCTTTTAGATTTAGAAGACCAAACTTTCCTGAATATTAATTTATTAAACTCTTGAATCAATAATGCACGGGCACCCGTAGGAGGGGGAGGGTACATGATAGTGCACTTGCACCCCCCTGGATTCAGACTGAATCTACATCTTGCCTACGTAATTAAAAAAAAAACAGATCTGAAAGATGTATTTCATTATTTTAAAAAATGGCTAAAATGTGGTTACTTGGAATTCAGAGGCACGCACATACATGGTTGGCCATCCATTCCATACGCCTAGGGTTATCTACTTATTTCTACTACTACATTAACCAGTGGAAGCACTACTTGTTCAGTTGCTACTTAGAAATTAATTGATTTGATGGTGCGAAAAAATGGCTAGAATTTGGTTACTCAGATTCCAGGGGGGTGCAAGTGCACTATCATGTACCCTCCCCCTCCTACGGGTGCCCGTGCATTATTGATTCACCCCCTTGCACCCCCCTGCGGGCGCCCATGTATATATATATATATATATATATATATATATATAGAGAGAGAGAGAGAGAGAGACGTACATACATACATAGATACAATATAGTTTACAATAAATACATATTTTCTTACCAATTTAATTTTTCTGTTTCTTTTGCAGGAGTCACAAACTAGATCTTGTAGAGGAAAATATTTAAAAAAAACTACGTCAATGAAATAATTGAAAAGAAAAGGTTACAAATGGAGTTTGTGTTATCACAAAAACTCAGAGGCGGTCCCAATCCAATTCACAAATGGACGAGAAATATATTCAAGCCTTAGTATTGTTTCGATTGTTTAAAGAAATTGTAAAAAGAAATAACGTTATTTTTACATTAAAGCAAACACTACAACACTTCGTCTTTGATAAGACTCTATTAACGCTTCTGGAATAAGAATTTCAGCGTTAAGTGATCACCAAAGATCAGCAAAATAGTTTATACCGGTGAGGACCGCAACTTTCGAACCCACTCCCCTAGAGACGCCACAGATCCAAGATATATCTCTAGATTTGTGTCTCATTTTGTGTTTTCTTTCGCCAAGTTATAATTTTTCCAGCTTAGTTACCACCCCAAAATGGTGTCGACCGGTGCGAACCATACCCTCGCCCTGCCCCCAGTGACGACACTGCTGCAAGACACCTACTTCTATCGTCTATCATTTCGAGTAAATTTGGAGTAGACGTGATAGGAAATAACAAAAAAATTAGCTCACACAACTAAACATGTTTCCCATATGAACAGCATAAGCCTTGTACTCCATTACCCACTTAGCATGCCCACTAATTCTAACAATAATCGATCTATTTACTTAATAGGTCTAGACTAGATCTAGAATATATCTAGAATCTATTCTATAGGCTACAACATCTAGATTTCTAGACTAGTTATAATAATAATAATAGGCTTGTCTTCGAGTCCGAAGATTAGTGAGGAATACAGTGTTTCCCGTGGCTGCGCAGTCCCAGCTGTGACCTACATATTTTGCCACATCCAGGCTAGATATCTAGACTAGTTCTTGATCTAGTTCTAGACTTGATTTTGACAGAAATAGAATCTATAAAACTAAAATCTAGAACTAACATTTAGACTAAAGCTAGAATTGTGATCTAGGCTAGAATTAGATTTCTAGACTAGTTATAACTAGATCCGGTTTAGATCTGGATCTCGACACTTGATCTGGATTTAGAATCTTGATCTGGATTTAGAATCTTGATCTGGATGACTCTTGATCTGTATTTAGACTATTTACCTAGATTTAGATATTGATTTAGAATCTAGACTAGATATAGATTTAGACTTGGTGTAAATTAAAATAATTAGACTATATATCAAGATCCAGAAATAAATATATTGTCTAATTTAGATTAGATCTAGAAATCTAGAAATAGAATGTAGATCTATTAGAACTAGATCTAGGTCAATATACATGGAGGCCAATACGAGGAAAACGCAAACAGGGACGTCCTCGTATAACTTGGCGTCATACCTTCATAGAGGACATTAGAACAGTGGACACCAGGTGGGAGGAGGCTGCAGACATTGTCAATGACAAATCTTTATGGAGTCAGCTTGCCGCACAATGCACCGAACGGCGCGGGAGGACCTAAGTCTAAGTAAGTAAGTCTAGGTCAATATTATGATCAGGATGGGGCCGACTACTGGGTTTTAGTGTAGTTACTGTCTGTTCGCATCAGATTCACTTGTTGATGTGATGCTACTGCTTAAACTGTAAATGCATCTACGCCCAAGGCTATTAGAAGCTCAACCATTTCTCAATATTATGCTTGTATTTTTTTCAATTTGTCAAGTAATGAATTGAACGCAATTGTCGATTAAGGCTAGACACTTTTAATCAGTCATCCTCAGACGCCATCTTGGACAGAAATAAACGTAATCACAACACAAGCTTCCTAACTCTCAATAACTAAGGGCTGAAACTCACATATCACATATTAACATCCCTTCCTTTCTATAGACGAAACATGTTCACTACAAACGTTCCACAACATACACATTGCAGACACATCGTTCTTACAATACGAACAGAGGTACAATATATACGATAACATTTTCAACAGACAGCAATGACATGTAATGACCTAAATATGAAGGTATAACATAGAATATACATGGAACATAATATGCATTAATATTGAAGATATAGTAGAAAAAAAAAGAAAAGAACAAATGAAAATAAATTGAGAATATACATGGAACATAATATGCATGAATATTGAAGATATAGTAGAAAAAAAGAAAAGAACAAATGAAAATAATGAGAGGGGTTGTCACCACTTGCCCATGTCATAGTCCTTGTCACCACTTGCCCATGTCATAGTCCTTGTCACCACTTGCCCATGTCATAGTCCTTGTGCCACGCAGGGTTGACTCTTGTTCGCCCACTCCTTCTTACGATAGGCTCTGCTCCGTGTGCCAATGGTTGGGTCGCATCTGGGCCTGCGCTGGACGCTAAGGCAGGTTGTGGTGTTATGTCTGAGGATGAGGCATCTGGTGGTGCCTCATGGGTTGCCGTTTCGTCATCTGAGAAGATGTCAGAGTAAGGGACATTCCTGGGCCGGATGTGCACTCTGTTCCTAATATAAACGCCGCCTTCCGCTCCCTTAACTGTGTAAGAGCGCTCGCTGTTTTTTTTTTTAAGTGATTTTGCCAGGTCGCCAATCTTTGTTTCCAGGGCTCTGGAAATACACGTTTTGATCCACGTTCAGCCTGGGCAGGTCTCCTGCTCGTTTGTCATAGTGTTTCTTTACGGCGTACTTGTGGCGGGCTTTCGCTCCCAGGATTTCCGTGTAGCTTTCTGGCTCAATGGGTTTATTTAGGGGTAGTAGTGACCGTGGCCTTCGACCTAAACACAACTGGGCTGGACTATAGCCACAGTCCTGTTTGGGTGTGTTGCGGAGTTCCAGCAGGGCTTCGTATTGATCCTCCCCAGTTCTGATGGTCTTCATCATCATGTTTTTGATAGATTTTACGGCGGCCTCTGCTTTTCCGTTGGCTTTGGGATGTCCAGGATCGGACCTGAAGTGTGAAATATTCCATCTGTTCGTGAATACAGCAAACTCGTGAGAGGTGTATTGAGGCCCGCAGTCAGAGACTAGGACTTTAGGGACTCCGAATCTGGCAAAGTGGGCTTTAAGCTTTCTAATAACCTCGGTTGAGGTTGACGTTGTTAATAAGTCGGCTTCGATCCAATTCGAGAAGTAGTCAACTGTGATCAAGTATGTTCTCCCTTGAATCTCCATTAAGTCGGTTCCAATCTTTTCCCAAGGTCCTTCTCCTTCGTAATGTGGCCTTAACGTTTCTCTCTGATTGCTGGGCTTATTCTCTTGGCAGGCCATGCATGAGTCGGACATCTGTTTGATCTCTGCAGCCATTCCTGGCCAGAAAATCAGATCCCTCGCCCGTCTCATCATGCTGTCGTACGCTAGGTGGGAGGCATGTAACTTCTCCTTCATCTCAGAGCGCATGCTTTTGGGAATTAATACTCTTTTCCCCTTTACAATGATTTCATTGCTTATACTCAGGGTCTCAGCAAAATCATTATATGGTCTCAGAGCCGCGGGCGCGGTCGATTTCTTAACAGGCCAACCGTCTTTAATAGTCTTTCGGAGGGCTTGTAGAGATTCATCAGTTTCCGTTTCACTTCTAATTCTGTCCAGCAGTGGATCGGGAATATTGACGATTTGTTGTATGTTGAGGCTTAATATTTCTTCATTAATTGGCTTAGTATTGCATGTACGAGACAACGTGTCGGCTATATACAGTTCGTTTCCGCGAATCCACTTGAATGTAAAATCATATCTATTGCTTCTCATGATACGGTTCTGTAACCGTCTTTGGGCTTGGTTTAGGGGTTTTTGTAAGATGGTAGCCAGGGGTTTGTGGTCATTTAGGATTGTGACGGGTCTGCCAAACGTATATTGATTGAACCTCTCAAGTCCGAAAACTACTGCCAGTAGTTCTTTCTCGATTTTAGCCCATCTCTTTTCCGTTGGTGTTAAGGCTCGTGATGCATACTCCAAGGGTTTTCCATCCTGCATTAACACGGCACCAAGCCCATCTTGGCTGCTGTCGACTTGAATTTCAAGGGATTTGGCTGCGTTATATAAACCCAGCACCGGGGTCGTTGTTATCATTTCCTTTAATTTCCTGAATGCGACTTCACATTCCTCGTTCCAATCAAAATCCGTTTCTTTCTTGGTGAGTTCCCTCAAGGGGTGTGATATGGCTGACAGGTTGCTAAGGAACTTAGGTACTGCACCATACCACAGAATCGTCGAACTTGCTGCGCGTTTGTAGGGCGATCCATGTCTACTATGGACTGCACCTTCTTGGAGTCTGGTTTAATGCCTTGTGCGCTGATGACGTGTCCTATGAATTCGACCTCCTCTTTTTGTTCCAATGTTTTGCTCTCGTTCAGTATTATGGATTTTCTTTTGCATCTTTCTCGCAGCCTTTCTAGTTTTGCTTTATGGTCCCGCAACGCCTCTTTCCTTGTCCTGCCACACCCGACTACAATGATGTCGTCGGCGACATTGATGCAGCCACTGAGGCCCTCAAGTGCTTGTAACAACTTCCTTTGGAAGATTTCACCACTGAAACATAAGCCGAATGGCAGCCTTGTCCATCTGTAATGGCCGTAAGGTGTTATCATTGTGGCCAGGATGCTTGATTCGTGGTCGAGGCGCACTAGCCAATAGGCTTTTTTAACGTCTAGTTTCGAGAACACTTTGGCGTTCTCGAACTGTGGTAAGGTATCTTCAAATGTAGGGAGTCTCTAATGCTCCCTTTTCAAGACTCTGTTCAAGTGTTGAGGGTCTATACAAATTCGTAAATCTCTATTTTTTTCTGAATAATGGCCATTTGACTGACCCAATCCGTTGGCTCCTCTACCGGGACCAGTATTTTTCTCTTCACGAGTACATCAAGCTCTTTCTTGACTTTGTCTCTGTATGCAAGAGGAATATTGCGGCTAGTAGACACTACTGGAGACTTGCTAGTATCAATAGTTAGTTTTGCTTCTCCTAGGTCACCTAGGTTATCTTTGGTTGACTGTACATCTGAGACGAAATTGTTGTCGTTGAGTGTAATGAGATCCAGTTCTTGACACGTTTTTAAACCGAGGAGGCATTGGAAATTATTTCCAACGACGAAGAATTTCACTACTGCTGTTTTCCCTGTTTTTGGGTTTGTCATTGCTAACTCAGCAGATCCTTCTGGCTTCTGTTTGGTCATGTTCCACATCCTTAAGGTTTGTGTGGTCTGCAGTGCTTGACATCTTCTTACAAATCTCTTACAGATGATGTTGACGTCCGCTCCAGTGTCTAACTGGAATTTAATTCTTTGCCCATTCACTATGAAGTCAGCCGTGAGCCTGTCTTTTGTCGAATTGAGTGCATTAATGGTATTTAGCCACTCTGGCTCGTACCCTGACGCCTGGTGTACACGTGTGCTCTCTTTTAGTCTGTTGCACTTTCTTGCGAAGTGGTTTCTTTCTCCACATCGCTTGCAGGTCTGTCCCCAAGCCGGGCATGCTGTTTTATTGAAAGCGTGGTGTCGTCCACAGAATCGACACTCTGGGGGTGCTGCCTTCTGTGCAGTTCTTTCTAATTTGTCAATTCGACCCTGAGCTTCCCCTCGGATTTCTTCAACGCTAGTCGTTGACTGCTCGAAGGCTCTACAGATCTCAATTGTTCTTTTCAGGGACAGTTCTGAGCATGACAGGAGTTTTTCCTGCACTTTTCTGTCTGCGGAGAAGACTATTTTGTCCCTAATCATCCTGTCAGACTCCTTGAAATTACATTTGCTTGCCTGGGACTTCAGCTGCGTCAAGAAGGTCTCGAATGGCGAGCACATGGGCAGTTTCCAAAAACGGAACGTTTCTAACACTTCGTTGTCTCTGGGGTTGCAGTAGTCGTGGAGCTTTTGTAGTAATGTTCCCGGGTCGCACTCGTCTTCCCCTTCTTGGTAAGTGAATTGGTCACTGACTTCGATGGCCTGTGGGCCAGCGCAATGTAGAATAATGGCTCTTTGTTGGTTCTTGGGCCTTTCGTAGGCCCCCGTCGCCTGCAGGTATATTTCCATCTGCCGCCTCTACCGTCTGAAATTTTCGCTAACATTTCCTTCCGTTAGCTCCAGGCAATGGGGGGGGGGGGGGGCGTCAGTAGATTTTCAGACATTTTGTGCAACTCCGTCTCTACTGACTGATGTTTAAATCTCTTGGTTGCCTCCCTTGGCAACACGAAACGTATGTGACCTTGGGGTAATATTACCCGTTGAAGCTTTCAATTTATCTTCACTGTCACTCTTGATATCACGACTTCTAATGCTATCGATTGTGAAAGCACTTACGTGGTTCGCTTTCCGCTGCCACCATGCTAAGTAATGAATTGAACGCAATTGTCGATTAAGGCTAGACACTTTTAATCAGTCATCCTCAGACGCCATCTTGGACAGAAACAAACGTAATCACAACACAAGATTCCTAACTCGTAATAACTAAGGGCTGAATCTCACATATCACATATAAACACAATTTATGTAATACAATTATATAGTTCGTCCATCGTGGTTCG
>JADKLZ010001913.1:1241957-1253287 GCA_021533235.1 Biomphalaria straminea
AAAAACACGCATACACTCTAGTGAACATTTACGCTCCAGCTCAGAGTGCAGAAAGGCCTTTGTTTTTTGAAACTCTGAGCGAAGAGCTACACAGCAAACACGTAGGGGAAAAAATAATTTTAGGTGGGGACTTCAACTACATAGAAACGCAATTAGACAGGAAACACACGAACACGCAGGGTCCACCCCCTCAAACCCAAACTCAAACTAACGACTATCTCAAAGAGATAAAAGTTCAACATCGAATAGGGGACGCTTACAGGGGAGTGTACCCAAAGGGGAAGGATACTACAATGAAACATAGCACACACCCAGTGGAGACTAGACTAGACCGGTTCTACACACCGAATGACATTCAAATTAACGAAATAAAACACCTGGACGAGACATTGACTTACACAGACCACAAAGGAGTATTAGTTAAAATAGGGGGAGAGAATAAGGAGGTTAAAAAACAACGAAATCTTTGGAAATTTAACAAAAGTCTGCTTGAAGAACCGCAAATCCAAAAATCTATCGCAGACACGATCCAGAATTGCATAGGAGAAGAGGGAAACGAAGGGGAAATTATACAAATTTGGCCGGTACTCAAAGAGTCCATTAAACAACAAGTGATAGTTTTAGCAAAGATTAAAAGTAAAAAATTAAAAGACGAAGAGACAAGACTTAGAGACAGATTACAAACAACAACGAACGACATTGACAAAATAGAACTACAAGGACAGTTAGAAGACATATATAAGTATAAATATAAAGGGGCAGAAATCAGATGCAAGTACCCAAGTTTATCGGAATCACCAAACAAACTATATTTATCGGCAGAACAGAATGTACAGAAAGACAGGAAAATTACAACAATAAAAGACACTGACGGAGAAGAAACACAAGACCACAAACGGATAAATGATATATTTTGCAAATTTTTTAGAGAAATATACAAGAAAGAACCGACAGCAGCAGACGCACAGAATTTTTTCTTAAACAATGTTAAAACAATAGTAGACGCAGACAAAGAAACCGCAGACAGACCCTTCACTCTAGCGGAACTGAGGGCTGCCCTAGACATGACCCAAAACGACAAATCCCCAGGTCCCGACGGTTTAACATACGAATTTTACAAAGCTTTCTTCCCCCAAATAGGACCGTTACTGATAAAACTATACACAGACATGTTAGGGAAAGGACAGACACTAAAAGACTTTAACCTCGCATACATTACTCTACTACCCAAAAAACCCGAAAATAACACCTCACCTAGCGACTTCAGACCAATTTCCCTATTAAACACAGACTACAAACTTATGACCAAAATGATTTTCCTAAGACTAAAACCCATAATCCCACTCCTAATAGGACAAGACCAATACTGCAGTAACCCTGACAAGAATATTGACGAACTAAACCACTTTTTAAGAGACATTATTTATTACTGCAAGGACAAGGACTTAAAGGCAGCCCTCATGTCCGTTGATCAAGAGAAAGCATTTGACAGAATTGACCACGACTACCTTTTTAAAGTACTACACAAAACTAACATAGACGAGACACTAACGAAATACATCAAATTAATCTACACAGATGCCGCAAGCCAACTGATCATAAACCAAAAACTTAGTGATAGGATCCCCATAAGAAGATCAGTCAGGCAAAGGTGTCCCCTATCCCCCTTCCTATACACCCTCTGCCTGGAACCCCTGTTAGAAAGTATAAGATTAGACTCAGAAATAGTAGGCATTAAAATCCCGGGCCCCACCCCCTTAGTTAAAATCAAAGCATATGCAGATGATACCACCCTGTTTCCCACCTCAGAAAAAGATGTTAAAAAGATGATAGAGAAATTTACACTATTTGGGAAGGCGAGCGGGTCCAAAATTAATTTTTCCAAATCTTCCATCATGTTCCTGAGGAGGTGGGAGGTCCCCCCAAACAAAACTCACGGGTTTAGAATAGAGACAGAAATAAAAATATGCGGCATCGTGTGGACCAGAGACCCGACACACTACGTGACGAAACAATGGGACGCTATTATTGACAAGACAAAAAACATTTTACAATTATTTCGACACACATCATCCACCATTTTTGGCAGAGCCATTATAACCAACAGCTTAATTACACCCAAAGTCCTTTACCTGACCAACGCTGTAGAGCCACCTCCCAAATTCATAGACAAAATAAACAAAATAATTAGGAAATACATTTTCAGAAATACAATCACAAACATAAAACACAACACACTAATTCAAGACAAAAAAGACGGGGGGATTAGCCTACAAGACATTAATACAAAAATAAAAGTACAAAGGTTAAAATATTTAGGAAAAGTAGTTAGGTCCCCCGAAAAATTCCCCTTAACCTTGTACTATTTCGGCCTGAGGCTAAACAAAATTCTTCCCATCCAAAACAACTACCCCCATTTTTTCGGCACACACACTCACCCTTTCTACAGATCACTAGCTAGACATTTACAAAACAATGAACATTTAATACACCACACATCCAAAGACATCTACACAGCACTTAGAAACAAACTCAAAGAAAATTTAAAAATCAGAATAAAGTGGGGGAGAGAACTAGGAATAACAGTCAACACATATACAGACACATTCACGCACTTACACAACAAAAACATAACACCCAAAGCGAAGGAGGTGGCCTACAGGCTAACTTACAATATGACCCCAATTAAATTTAAGAAGAGAAATGTACACACATGTGCCTTATGTCATGCAGAGAATGGGGACAATGAAAATCATTTGTTCTTACAATGTAAAATGTTCGAGAATGTCAGAAGTACTATGAGAGACCTTTTGAATGCAAATTGTAAATGTAATGTTAATCTTAACTTAGCTATTGTTCTCAACAAGTTACCTATAAAATGTAAAAAGACTCATATAATTAATTTAATAATAGTTTCAGAATACAGAAGTCTAGTTTGGCGCAGTATAACTAAAGTTGTTCATGATAATATATCTGTACATCCCAATAAGTTAGACTTAATATTTAGGAAAACAATTGAACATAGAATAGATAATATCAGTTTTTAAAAGTGTTTAAATTAATGTACTTCATAAACCTACTAAACCCCAGCCCTGTTCATGCGATTACATCTGTTTGTATGATGTTTTTTTTTTTTACCGTGACATTTAATTTGTTATTAAGTAATATATTAATTAATGTTTATGTGAGCACGTAAACGTGTAAGGACCCTTTTAACAGAAAATTACCCAAGAACTGTTTTTTTCTTGACGAGAAGTAACACCTCTACAAGACTAATTTGTTTTTTCCCTGGTTACGTTCCTTTGTACACGTGATCTAAGAGAAAAGAACTCTTGTACTTTTGAACTAACGTACGTACAAGGACAACGCTTGGAGAACTAGGATCTGTCCCAAGGGTGATTACAAGAATAAAACAATCGCCAGACAATTTGGACATATCATCTATTCCATAAAAACAATGAATTACAATAGTATTATTATTTTTATAGTATTATACTAAGTGAATGTTTAAAAATTTTTCCAATATTTCACTGACTCTAGAACCATGTTTGTTTATGCTATTGCATTGTATCCTTAACCTATCTATGTTACATATTTCCTATATCTACATTTAACGAAACTTAGAAAGAAATTTCGTTACATATCATACTGTCAAACATTATAAGCAAAACACGTACACCACAGTTATATATCACGAAACTAAGAACTGAAATATTAACACCCCACAACACTAACGTCAGAATGAAGACTTTTCAAAAATGAAGCAGAACTCCCCAAATTCTGACTCTAACAGACGGAATTGTCACCTTGGTGAGGAGGGAGTAGTGTCCCTGGTCTCAAGGGAGACAATGAAAAATTGTCAAAAAGGGAGAGCCAAAAATTTTAAATGACACCAATTTACAAACATACCAAAAGTATGAGAAAGTATGTTCGTGATATTCATCCTTTTATTCAAGTAGTATAATCTACAAACATATTGTTATCACTGGTGAAAAGATCCTTAAACTGTTTCTTGTACATCTGTTGCTTATTACTTGTTACTTATATGCATTCATTCTATTGACATGTTTTCCATTTAAATATATGTATTTATATTATTATTAACAGTACCAAATAATGTAAGCTTACTTATAGAAATAGAAATTTGTTTAAAAAAAAAAGAAAAAAAAAAAAAAAAAATAAAAGCCAAAAAAAAAAATCAACTCATAAAACAAGTGTGGCAGTTGCCTTGAACATCGGCTTTACAAGGCTAACGTTGAGAGATCAAAGCACGGAAGATGTATATCAGTTTTGTGTGGCCTGTCTGTCCGTCTGTCTGTCTGTCTGTCTGTCCGTCCGTTGAGAGATCAAAGCGGATCTGACAGGGATCCGGCTCCGACGGGGGCCGCCTCTGAGTTTGTGTATCACACAAACTCTCTTTGTAATCTTGTTTTGGATTGTAGCCAGGGCATGGTGAAAACGTACAGCCTGTTCGGTTGGTGAAATTTGTCCTCCCTGGTGGACCAAGGAGTCTGCAATAGTGTTACCAGTCACAACTATGTGACTTGGTACCCACTGCATTTTCACAGGAATGCCATAGCGCTGCTTCATGTTGTGTGAGGCCATGATGACATTGTCGATATTGGGGGGCCATGGTCCAGGGCTTTGCAAAGCCTGTAGTAAAGGTTTTGAGTCAGTGACCACAACAATCCGTGTTGCCCTCAAATATCCCTCGCCGAGTTGTGAGTCAATGACCTTTAGTGATTCACAGACTGCCATGGTCTACGCATCAAAACTGCAAACACTACCACATGGTCCAAAGATTTTAACTGAGTGGGAGCCAAGAAAGTCGATGTAGGCTCCATAGCCTGCTCTTTCAGAATCCAACAATGCCGACCCATCAGTATATGCAAAAATAGCACAGGGCCTGAAAGCATAAATGCTAAGCTCTGATTGACATAGCCCCCTGCACGCTCGTCTGGTGTAGAGGAATTGTGTCTGTCGGGGCTATAGCTTATGCTGAACTGATCAGCCGCTGCCCTGGAGACTAGTGAAGGGTCAAGCCATTTAACTTTGCGGGCTCTAAACTGGTGGCTATATAAAAAAGGTCTCCTGCCCCACTCCACTTTCGTGGATTTAAACCCTGCTCATACGAGTGAGTGGTTGAATTGGTCTTTCGACCATTTTACAGTCCATTGTCAATGTCTGGACTGTTTCACTGCTCGCTCTAACATTGTTAGATTGTCTGCCATACGATGCACTGGCCTTGGCGATACGAAGGTCGATTTCTTTATTGATATTTCTGTTTCTGGAGAGTGTGCTGCCAAGATATGTGAATTTGTCCACTACATTTATATCATGTCCATTTATAGTGATGTTTGGATCCGAGTAGGCTTCAGTCTTAACTGTGTTAATGGTAAAGCCAAAGTCTGAGCATGGTCTTGAGAAGTCACTGACGATACTCTGTAGATCATCTTCAGAGCAGGCATTTAGGGCGCAGTCGTCAGCAAATAGCAAGTCTCTGATTACTGCTGAATTTTTGTCAAGTATATAGCTGAAGGACGCTATGTGAAATCTGTGCAGTATAAAAGTAGTTCGTTATTTTTTTATAAATGTACAGTTGAAAAGAACTTCGTATTAAATATCTTTTTTGAAAACAATATTTGAATCAGTATTCTATTCCATGTTCTATTTAATAAATCAATGTTCTAATGATCCATTGATATTTTTCTATTTGAACTTAGATCCATTTTGTTTTGGTACTAATACGCCAATCTATGAATGGAGATTTATTTATCAATAGAGAAGCCTGTGACCTTTTTAATAAGACGTATCCTGAAGTTTTTCATTCAAAAGTGATGTAATTGTTCGAAAAATCTGCTTGCATATATAATTTCACAAATTAGATGGTTCACTTTCGGAAAAGACAAAAGTAGCCGTTGCATCAGATCTTGGAATGCTCTATAATATCATGATGTCCTATTTTAATTTTCTCTTCTAGTTTCTGAGATCTAAACGGGAAGAACGGACAGACAGGAAACACAAACTAATAGCGTCTTTTCCTCTTTTGGGGGTTGCTAAAAAAGCATTAATCAATGTGGATTAGGTTTAATTTTTTGGGCATGTTTTCTGTATACTGTTTATGTTTCTGAGGCATTTATGAATGTAGGGAGGATGTCAGCTCAATGGACATCCAGCTTTGTGTTGTGGTGATAACTCGCGTATTCCAAACATTTAAGATAGTGTGTCATAAGATGCACTGGCCTTGGCGTTACGCAGGTCGATATTATGATCGATTTTTCAGTTTCTTGAGAGAGTGTTGCCAAGATAGGCGAATCTTTCCACTGCATTTATGTCATGTACATTTATCATGATGGTAGAGTTCGAGTAGGTTTGGACAAAGCTGTGTTTAAACTTATTTGATATTCCAAAAGGGCTCTGATGTTTCTTCACTTCACTGAGCACGAACATTCCTGCCATCAAGAAATAGTCTCACAATGGATATGAGATTTTGTTGGCATCAATTCTGAGAGAAGGTCTTGCAGAGTCCTTCTCTGTGTCGCATGTTTTTGTTAGCTCAACATATATTGAGAAGAGAATGAATTATGACTGGTGTGATGAAAACATTACTGAGATCATAAAACTATTAGATGAAAAACAAAAGTTTCATAAGTTGTATCTAAACAAACTGATATCTCAATCCATTTAAGTTGCATTTACAAACATCCTTAAACATTAAAGTGGAAAAATCCAAGACATTGCTGACTAGGATGACACTATAACTTCTTCCATGCCATAAACTAGGTCTATGGTCCTACAAAGTCAGGCTTATCCTCTTTACTAAATGCTGATGGGACACATAAGAAAGAAATAACACACTACTGACCTCTTCTAACACTATGTGTATATTAATCACTTGATTGAATGATGGACGTTAATATTTAAACATAACATACTTTTACATTACCTAAGTCATCTTTACAACTCTTTAGTTCTTTCTCAAGATTTTCTGCAAAATTAACGAATATTTCACATAAGTATAAAATATGAAAATAAAATATCTAATAAGAAATATGTATTTGCTCTCATCTTTCAAAACTTCATCCTAAATATGTACATAGGGGAGAGTCTTACAATATGGACCATGATCAAATATTAACCACCACGACATCAGGGAAGCTAAACTATATTGACAAAAAAAAATTAATATGCAACAGAGACTGCCCTTACTTTGTTTGCATACATCATTCATTTACATATATAAATCTGCAACTCTGTATCAACTCTCTGTATTCTGTTTTTTTTTATTGTCAGTAGTTGTGAATATTAGGTTTAGAAAATATCGTCAAGAACTCGTTAAGAAAATGGTCACACAGGAGCTTTTGAAGCTTAGAGCTTTGAGGTGCCTTGTTCTCATCGATGAATTTCTCTATGAGTGTAGAGCAGCATTTCTCAAAAGCGTGGTCGAGAGGCTAAGTGCGCTTGACTACCAAGAAGGGGGGCTCGGGTTCGACACACAACTAGTGTTGTGTTGACTGAGCGCCTAAAAGCATCACGGAAAACCAACTCCTATATACCTCCTACCCACGGGTCTACAAATAAAATTGGAACAAAGCGCTCTGAGCATGAAATAAGCATGAAAATAGCGCTATATAAAAGCTATAATAATGAAAAAAAAAGTTATTTACGACCTAAAAATTTTGTTACATAACTATCTAGCACTACTAAAATTTACATTTCTAGTGAAATATAATCTTTAGTTTTTGTTCATAAACCTATGTATTTTTTACTTCATTACCTTTGTTCCATATTGAAGTCCGATGTGGTTCATATTAGAAAACTTGGTTTTCAAAATGGACCACTTTGAAAATTCTAAATTTTATTTTTAATTTTATAATTATATATATGTATATCATGGCGCGTCGTAATATGATAAGAATGGTAGCCTCTATATACGCAATAAAATTCCAGTTTGTAGGATTAGAAACCTTTTTTTATGAAGGGTAAACAAAAAGTGGTCCATATTGCAAGCCTCTCACCATAATCATTTTGTAATATTAAAATAATTACTTTAAGAAAAACAATATTTAAAAGGTATTCAATGTATCTGATACGGTCGTAGCGCACCATGTTGCGAATCAAAAAGTTGCGAATTTGTGTAATGAAAGGAAGAGAGGTTAAAAAGAGGAAGTAGACAGAAACTGACAAGATACGAAAGGAAAATGGTTTTGTTTTGAGAACATGATTTCATTAAAGTACTTATAGATAAAACCCTGAGTGTATTATCATTTCGAAGAGTCTTGTGTTGTAACAAGTGGCGCCCAACGAAAAAGGCAAGACCTAGGTTATATCTGTATTTAATTCCTGTCTACGGAGGTATTATTATTATTACAAAGTGTAACAAAAAAATCTAGATCTAGATCTATTGGTATAGGATTGAGAGATTGAGCGTCGTATAACTTTTAGGTAACTAGATCTACCTGCCAAGCTCATTTGTAACATAAACCTTTACTTGAAAATTAATTAAACGACATTATTGCTGAACGAACCAAGTGGCTTGACATTTGTTTAAATATAGATTAATATGATTATAATCATTATGAAAGATAATCTTATATATTCACCTATATGAAGGCGTCGTGGAGTACTCATGTTTGTGTCATTACATTACAGTTACATATGAACATTGTTGGGTCTAGGCATTAAGTATATGAGAATCAACTATAATTAATATATATAGTCAGATAATTCCATAAAAAAAAGTGTACACATGGCGGATAAAGCTGAGATAGTTGCTTTGAAAGAAGAAGGGAGACTATTGGAATAAGAAGGAGCAGAGCTGAGAAAATATGTTCAAGAAAGATTAATAGAAAGAGAAAAACTAGCCATGGAAAAGGAAATAGAGAAAGAGAAGTTAGCCATGGAAAAAGAAAGAGAGAAAGAGAAGTTAGCCAAGGAAAAAGAAAGAGAGAAAGAGAAGTTAGCTATGGAAAAGGAAAGAGTAAAAGATAATTTAGCCATGGAAAAAGAAAGAGAGAAAATGAAGTTAGTCATAGAAAAGAAAAGAGAGAAAGAGAAGATAGTCATAGAAAAGGAAAAGCTAGCCATGGAAAAAGAAAAAGACAAATAGAAATTAACTATCGATAAAGAGAAATTAGCTATAGATAAAGAAATTGAGAAAGAGAAGTCAGTCGGCTATTAATATAGAGAAATGAGTTACGGATAAAGAAATTGAGAAAGAGAAGCTAGCTTTGGAAAAAGAAAGGTTAGCCATAGAGAAAGAAAAGTTGGCATTAAAAACAGAAAAAGCTAAAGATGAAGGTACTGGAAAGATAAAGAATGTGTCTGGAAATAAATTGGCGAAATATAAAGGTACAATGTTTGACGTGAATAAAATAGACATATATATTTTCTTAAAGAAGTTTGAAATTGAAATGAAAGAACTGGCTTTTCCAGAAGATAAATGGACATTTTTTTTTATTGAAATCATTTGCAGCAGAGGTCCCTTCAAAGATTTGTATGAATCAGAATAACTACCAAATAGTAAAGGAGCAATTACTACGAACATTTGGAAAAACTGAGGCGTTTTATCGTCAACAATATGTCAATTGCACGATTGAAACCAACGAAGATCCCCAGACATTTTTGACAAGGTGAATAGCTACTTTGACAATTGGACAGAGTCATCAAAAATAGAAAAAAAACGTTTGACGGATTGAAAGTACTTCTTTTGCTGGATAAAGTCATTTATGAGAGTCAGGACGAACTAAAAATATTCCTGCTGGAGAGAAAGCCGAAATCTGTGGATGAGATGGTAAAATTAATAAGGGTTTACAAAGTGGAACATCCGGAAAAAAGGTTAAACAGAGGTAGTGATATTGAGGAAATAGTAGCATTTAATAGAGGTAGAGAAACACAAGACAGTTATAGCAACAATAGACGACTTGGGTATGAAGGGCAGAATAGGTTTAGAGGACAAGGAAGGAGCCAAGTAGACAGTAGACAAGGCCAGTATAATAGCTATAGAAGGCGATATCAAGAATATGACGGCGGAAGAAGTCAAATAGATAGTAGACAAGGCCAGTATTATAGCTATAGGACGCAATATCAAGGAAACAGGCAAGGATGATATGACGGCGGAAGAGATAGAAGAGATCACAGTTTGTCGTTGTTATCGAGTTAATGAAGTCTAGATTGTTTTCAAGCATTTGTTGGACATATAAGGCTGCAAGAACGATCAGGGACACTGGGAGCACTATTGTTGAAATAAACCGGAAATTGGTCGAAGAGCATGAATATACTGGAAAAAGCAAAGCATGTATTATGTTTGATGGTAACATTTCATGTGGATTTGTTAAAAGAGTTCAGACCAAGACAAAGAAATGAAGAAAATAGTAAAGACGAGTCAATGACAATGGGTGCCTGTGTGATGTGGAAAATTTGTTTGGAGAGCTTTATGAACAATTTTAACGTGAACGGTTGTATAAACTGTAAACATGTTTTATTGGTAATGTAATCTCTTCAATACTTAATAAAAAAAAAAAGATTCGAGAGAATTAGCCTTTACAAAACAATCAGATCAATTATAAGACTTCAGTCGGTCCAGATTCACATCTAACTTTAAATTCACTTTCACCTATCCTTTGATCTGCTGGACCACTAGAGCACTATTTAAAATATGTCAACCTTCTATCTACATTCTTATCTGTCATTTGTCTTTGATATAATTTCATTCGGATGTTCTTTCTGAAAATATTGAACCTGCCTTGGTGGACCACTTTGGGGGCTTATTTTAAGTTTGTGTTTCCACACAAACTGTATTTGTAACCTTGTTATGTTAATGTTAAATATGTTTTAAAAAATTATCTTATAATACACCAGGAACAGTCATTTTAATTATATTGATTTTTTAATATTAAAAACAAAGAAGCGAACAATTTTTCCCTGTGCGAGAAGACATACGTTATTTATAAAATAGTTATCTACATCATTTTTAATTGATACAAGTTTAAGCTTTTTTCATATATATTTCTATGTAAATAATTAACAGAAAAATAAGCACTTAATAAGTATTCTGCGCTTAAGTTTACAAAAAGATCAAAGTAAAGACTAGTTCAAAACTCAAGTGTGATAGAGATCGTCATTCAATTATTTTTTACAAATTATTGAAAGAAAAAAAAATAACATGACTGGTAATAGCAAACCTTTTTCAGTTAATAGTGTTTTTATCGTACTGTCAGATTCTTGAGCTGTAACGATGAGTAGGAAATGATATAAAATCATAAATAGAATTATCCAAAGACAGTTTATTTTTTTCAATTAGTTATTGTTCAGATAAATAGATACAATTT